>JAKUCG020000163.1:0-73401 GCA_022539655.2 Ceriodaphnia dubia
TCAATGAAATACTGCACTTACACCAAAACGGAATGGACCTCGATCAGTATGTTGTTATATAAGCTGGCCAGTAGGGTGAGAAATAAACTACGTATAATGCTTCTTACACAGGTGGAAAAATTGATTCTCCGAAGCTGCGCTTATTGAGCCCTTTGTACCGAAACGGACAACAGGACTTGGAGGGGGGTAATCTAACTGTATGGTACCAATCGTGTGGCCTTGATCTTTGTAACGATGCCCGCAATTTATCTAAAGGTGCTTTTAACTGTTAATTTTTTTACTTTTATTCATACTTAGTTATGCCATTTAATTTTCTATTTTCCTCAAATAAGATCGAGCGTTGGTGTTTATGACAACGATATTCTCGCTACTTTTGGCCAGTATATTATAATGATACTACCTCGCGCACATTATTAAATGGCAGTGACGAAGCTACTCAAGGTAGAAAACATGCCAAAGAACTTCAAGACCTTACACTTGGCAATGCAGTAATAGATGGCGTTCCAGCTGCCTGTTGAAAAATAAATTTTGAAAGTTTAATGTGTGCGCAAAATGTTTTGTATGTCGTCTATTTATTATTATGTTCACAATCACCCCTCAAAACCGTAATTCATGATGCAACACATATAATTAATGACTTGTTCGAGCACGTCGAACCATCTTACGAAAATGCCTTAAGCGTCCAGAAGACAGTTATCCAGTCAAAACTTGGAACTAAAGAACACAAGATACCTAGCTACGGAAAATGCCATAAAACGGAGTAAAACTGAAATCTTCGCGGCTATTGTTGGGAGGATTTTACCGTTATATTGTAGCTCGTTTTAGTTAGGACCCTCGCCACAATTGCATGTTGCGAAACGATGGCTGGATCTTTCCCTTCGGTTGTAGTACTCTCCAATCTTAAATTTTCATCTGAGAAGCCAAGAAGGTCGGACAAACAGAGGTCATCTTTTCTTCTTTTAAGTCGGAAGAAAATGTACAGCGCGTCCTGGAAGACCTTTTGCGTTAATGTTTTTTTTTTTTTCGTCAATGACCTCTTATGGTGATAAAAGTTTTTTAGGAAATTCGTCGAGGCTACTTGGTCTCTGACAAATAAAAGAACCAAGAAAGTTGGAAATAAAATGTTGTCGTTTCGAACCAAACCAGAACGACAGAAAAAACAGGCCCATGGTGTTCATCGAGTGCCTCTTTCTATTTACTTTTTACCACCAACAGTTATTCAGTTGCACTCGAGCGCTTGGTCTTGGTGGACCATTCTTTCCTCAGTGTTGGACTTGTCCCGCGGGCTCTTGACGACTCTACTTACGAACTTCTTGATCAAGTAAGTTTTGTATTTTGAAGTAAAATTGAAACATGAAGAAAGACCCATTACTCGGTTCTACATGCGTGATGTTAAATATGGGCGATTATTAAAATATTTACTATGGTTCTCTTAATAAATTAATCTAAAATACACTGTAAGAATATCCATTATACTGGGCTTAAACTTATGTTTAAAAATTTCTGTGTAAAAGTATATAATCTATAAAACGGTAAGTTAATACCTATAGAGAAAATTTTGTAAAGCTTCTAGCATATCATATTTATCTTGTGGTATGTGTCGTTCATCAAGAAATAAAGATGACGCGCGTTTGTTCCATGAACATGAACGTGTGTTCAAGGCTATCCAATTGTTCATTCGTATTATTCAACATTTTTTTCTACAATTTAGCAAGATTTTAAGCCTTTCACTTTCCTGAAACCATTATTGGTTAGCTTTTTGTGTTTTAACTTTCACTCATAGCATCTAACTTTTCCGATTTTACTAAACAAGCTCTTTCAACGGAAGATGCGCTCCTTTAGGAATCGTCGCTTTATTGAAGCACCATTGCCCATTCAGAACTTTGCAGTCTATTCCGTCTACATTATTCTACTATTTAAAATGTAATCCCAAATCAAACGATTTAAGAGGACATTGACTGAATAGTAGAAAGTGTCTCGACTGAGAAGCGCAATAGTTACATAACATAAAGAAAACTGTTCTGTAGTTTTCTTATATACCTATTGAGAAAGGTGGTAAGCTGCGTGTGCTTTAAATGAATATTTGCTGGGCGCCGGCTTGTTCAAGGGCATTTGGAACCAGTTTCTCTTTTTTATGATGTAGTCACTTTTATACAGGGACTCTGGGCGGAGCACGAAGCATCCCTATAGTACCTTATGTAAAATTGGGCTTACTACTAAGAACACATTTTCTACACACACATTTTTCTAAAGATTAAGGTCATACAGTTTGCGAAGTTTGTACGTAGTTCTCTCAACCACTCAAACGGCTTATTCCTTTTATTTGTATTTAACTACTTTTTACGTAACCTGTCACGTGACAATGTGGCGAGTATAGCAGACGACGCAAGTGTTGTCAAACAAATCCTCCCCTTATTTGAGATTCCTGACTTCTTCTACTAATGTAAAGTCGTAAACTAGATAAAACAGGCACATCACTGCCTGCAACTTATCTGCAGCTTTTTTTCATTCTGAAGTCGGTTCTAATTTATAAGAAAAACAACATTGTATTCTTCTAGTCAATTTAACCACACTAAAAATGGCACTTCGATCGAACAGGTTTGATTTGTTTGTTGTTGTCTTTTTCCAAATGTTTGACAAACATTGTGTGTGAAGTTACATGTGTGTACATACTTCCTTGGAATTACTTATTATTATGAATTCCCTTAAACATCAGCAGGCGAACCCCACGGTTCGAAGAATCTGAAGACAGTGTTACTGAGCCATTGATCTCCAATAGAGAAATGAATACCCCTTCAAAGACAGCAACATTTGTTTCCTTCTTCAGTTCAAGGAAAAATATTTACAGCATCTATGTCTTGCTACTCTTTCTCGTAACCTATTTGTTGAATCAACTTGACCGTTACATGCTTGCAATTGTAACAAAACCACTGGCACAGGCAGGTTTTTCCACTAATGATTACATTTTGGTATGTATTCATCATGATCTTGTTTTTTTTTAATACAGGAAATTCATTATGGAGATCAAGCTTGCATGACTAATAATTCAGCAGCTGTTCCAGCACCTCAAGCTGTTTGCCAGAAAATAAGCAATGAAACAAGGTAAAATAAAAACTCCTTCTTGGTCCCACCAACACAGTAATGACGACCATGTGTTATTTATTTTAAGCTGTGGTGAATTTGTGTACAATGAAACAATATCAGGAGGCTGTAAATGGGACTACACTGGTCAAGGCTATGATTACCAGATTCTTGCTGGACCAATATTTATCTTAATCTATACTTTTGCTGCTATCCCAGTCGGTATTGCTGCTGACCTCTATAACAGAAAAGTAAGTCGCGGTTGTATTAATGCCTTTGTTAAAAAAAAATAGATACGCTGATGCTGTGCTACTTGTATAAGTGTAATAATAACTAATTTTGCTTCTGCTAATTGGCTACTAATTTTGTTTGGCTAATCTCATATCTCATACTATGTTTAAGATTCGAACTTATATGCAGGTACTACTAGGAATCAGTCTAATTTTTTGGTCCGTTTGCACCCTTTTATCCGGATTTGTAACTAGTTACTGGCAGTTGGCTGTATTGCGATTTGGCATCGGACTTGGGTAAATATAAAACACCCACTAAAATGAAATAAAAGAGGGAAGATTATATTGCATTTATTAATCGTACAGAGAAGCCGGATGTACGCCTTTTGCCACATCATTGATTGCCGACTATTTCGGAGAAGAACTGAGAGGTTTAGCAATGGGTGTTTATAACTGGGGTATCTATACAGGGTACTCGCTGTCATATGCACTTGGAAATTTCATCACTGATGCCAATATAAACAACCAAGGATGGCGTTGGTATTGACACTCAAAACGCACCCACGCTGCAATATTATACTTCATAAATTTTTAAAACAAAATTAAGGTCCTTCATAATAGCTGGAATTCCGGGAATCGTTATTGGCTTTATTATTTTATTGACCGTCAAAGAACCTCAACGCAATAAAAAAGTACTTACCTCAACTAAAGAAGAAGAGGCAAGCACAATTGTGAAGGCAACGCCAAGTACAAAGGAAAAACTCAAACAAATTCTAAAATTGATGCGCCCGTCTTTGTTATTGCTCTGCATCGCAAGCTCTATTCGCAATGCTGGTATATTCGTTTGATTTTTCCCACTATCTTTTTACACGTTGAACAAGCAAAGTGGTTTCTCTATAGCTGGGTACGTCTGGGCCTATAATACACAAGTGTACTTTGATGGCCTTGGTCAAACACCTACTCAGATCGGTACTTGGATGTCCTGGATACCTGTCGTTGGTGGTTCTATTGGTAATTCATCAGAAAGGAGTATTTTTCTTATCTATTTCTTAACTATATTTTGAAATTTAAGGTGTTGTTTTTGGTGGCTTCATTTCTGATCGAGTCGTCAAACGAACGGGGCCCCATGGAAGAATTTGGGTTCTGGCTCTTAGTCAGATTATTTCGTCGCCTTTTGCTGCTGGAGTCCTGTTTTTAGATCCCCCATATTGCTATTTCAGCTTGCTACCTAACTACATAATTGGTTTGTTAGATCCATATTGTTACAGTACTAGTGAATGATCTGTATGGAACGTGTCCTTTCCTTTATTGTACAGGTGAAATGTGGGTAAGCGTTGCTCTTGCCGTTCTGGTGGAACTTGTAGCTCCTGATGTTAGAACCACAGCTGTTGCGGCCTACTTTTTCATAATATCTAACATTGGTGGAAACATGCCTCTTCTTGTGCCTCCTGTGAAAAAGGCGTTTATGAACGCTGGCTACGGAGAAGTAGACTCATTGCGAAGTAAGATTGTTTTATTTTCTCCTTAAATCCGATTTAGTACTTTTATTTCTTTTTTTTTGTGTTCACAGATACTCTATACTTGTTCTTTCCCGGAGAGTATATTTTGGGTGCCGTACTTTTTCTTGTTTCATTGTTCGTCTTGCAAAGAGACATTGAATATATCAAGCAACAGCAAGATAAAAAACTTCAGGATGAACAAGTACCTTCTCAAATACCTTCAAATTATGGAAGTGCGTCGACTTTGGCTACGGATGACTGCTAATCGCTGCTAATATAGTCAGCCGTAGTAAGGGCCATTTTAGTTAGGGCCTTATTCCTACACATTTTCAGCCATCAGTTTATCTTACTATACCCTGTTGAATTTTTTTTTTCTATACTTAATGGTCAAGGCGCGACCAAGTGATTTCGAACATAATTGTGTATGCTTTATCCGTTGTGAAGGAAATAAAGATATATTCTTAAAATTTCAGGGGAGCTTCCTTCACTCGTAGCTTCATTTTTGTGTTATTATTTATAACATGATTATTTTTTCTTTCTCCGACATTGGCGTCGATCAACTGATCCAACGCAATGTCGAATTTTGAATATTCAAGAGAATTTTTAAGATTGTTTATGTTTGCCGCCTCCTTTCTAACGGCATCTGGCGGTTCAAAATGTAACCATTTTAAACGCCATCTGGTTTGCATTTCAAGATCTAACAAATGAACTTGTCATTCCGTCGAGCGCCGACATCGTTGTCGTTAACCGATAGTTTTGAACTATAGGAAACTATAGAAATTTCTCTTCGTTTGTGTAACAAAGAAAATAATCATGTCTGTTCGTGTATTGGGTGAAGATTCGCAGTATGCCTTGGAGATGAACGCTGCTGGTACAAAATTAGTTGTTGTCGATTTTACGGCTTCCTGGTAAGTGATGATACTAAATTGATTGGTGATGCAACCAATGTGTTCCTATGAACAAATTGTAAATATGTAAATATGCTCTTGCCAGGTGTGGACCTTGCCAGAGAATAGCACCTTTCTTTGAGGAGTTAGCAAGGCGATACCCAAGAGCTGTTTTTCTAAAAGTCGATGTAGATCACTGCCCAGAAACTGCAGCAAGTAATGGAGTTTCTGCCATGCCGACATTCATATTTTTCAGGAACAAAGTATTTCCATTATTATCTGAACATGAATTTTTCAAATTGAAGTTCCTGTTTACTACAGGCAAAGATTGATCGTATGCAAGGAGGAAATCCAGAAGCATTAGAGCAAAAAGTAAAACAGCACTATGGCTCAGAAGATGCAGAAGAAGATTCCACTGTACAAGGCTATGTAAAGCTTGCATTTGATGGTTCTTTTAAAAGAATACTTTCTTACTTTTAATTCTGTGTCGTTTTAGTTGGATCTGACTACATTTATAACAAAAAGTGGATGTGAGTGTTTGAATGAGTCTGATGATCATCCATTAGCTGGCTGTTTGACTAGCAATCCTGGATACCTTGAATCTGACTGTGATGAGCAGGTAAAATCAACTACATTTGTTTTAAGAAAATCACTCTAAGCTGTCTTTTTCTATGTTGATTTTTTTAGCTGATTATCTCACTTGCTTTCAATCAAACTTTGAAGATTCATTCTGTAAAAATCAAGGCTCCAAAAGATCAGGGACCTAAAACTTTACGATTTTTTATTAATCAACCACGCACTATCGATTTCGACTCTGCAGAGAGTACACAACCAACTCAGGAGATTACGTATGAATTCTTAATTCTACATTTTCTGGAATTAGTAATAAAAAGTTTTGTTGACAGTTTGCAACCTGGAGATTTGGATGGAAACCCAGTTCTTCTACGTTTCGTCAAGTTTCAGAATGTATCGAATTTGATGATTTTCGTTAAAGACAACCAAACCGGAACGGAGACGACCCGCATCGATCATTTGGCTATCTATGGATCTCCGCTCTCTACGACTAATATGAGTGATTTCAAGCGGATTGCTGGAAAAAAGGGCGAAGCTCATTGATTCTGAATTCCCAACAGTGTAATTAACCAACAATTACAAAATATGTTGATACAAAAAATGCAGCCTTCATTTCAGATTCATGTGCAATTTGACCATTTCTATTAATTCCGCTTTCTTTTTGCCATTTATCTCCCGAACTCCTTGATTGGAGAGATAACTTTTTAGTTGATCAACAGTCACCCTTTGGAGCTAAACAACAGAAATAGTTATAAATTACTGGGTGAAATTTAAAAAAGGGAAAGAGGAAGTTCAATACTTGTCGTTTTCTTGCAGCATCTTCAACTGCGGCATCATTTCCTGGCGCCTTTGCTTTTGAGACTGGATGTGTATACCCTGATTGATAGCCCATGGGGAAAACAAGGTCGTTAAATGTTGATGCCCTCGTCCCAAGTCTCTTGTCAATGCTTTCGCAATCCGGAAGAGTAGTGTCTACAACAGGTTCGACTTCACTACGTTCTAGAGCCCTTCCTTCCAAAAGTTTCCATTTTGTGTGGAGGACAGGATCTTCAAATAATTCCGGGCTATAGCCATTTTTCATAACCATCTTTTTGACAATTGCTTTAGCCGCTTCGATCTGATTCGGTTCAGCCCTCCAAACTTCTGGAACAGATCGCCTTTCGCCAGGGACTGGTAAGATCGTTGATCCCACAAGGTCTTCGTAAGGAAATTTGCGAACGTCATTAAGATAAGGCAGGTAAAGCACATGAAAACCATTCAGTGACGCCTGATCTGGATCTTGGGTTTCACTCATATGGGGTATCAGAGCTACTACGCGTGGTTTGGAAGCGGATGTCGATTTAAAACTGCACAATGGAGCATAGTTTCTTGCTATACAACGATCCAGAAGAGCTCCAAAAATTAAGCGGCTTCCTGTGTTTAAACTGTAGGCTAAAAATCTTCTGTTGATCTTTTAAATTTCGTATATCACCTTTGACTAGATCTTCATCGGGGTAGATAAATCCAGCAGGGCTGACAAACAAATGGAGTTTAAGTTTGTCGATAGGCTTGAATCCTAGTAATGTCATTCCTGGAGGGAATTTCGATTTTAGTGTTGCCAAATCATTCTTATCCAACTGTATTTTTGTATCACAAATGGAAATGGATTTGGTTAACTCCGAAGGTAAAAGCGTCTCGGCCGTTTCCTGTTTCCACGCGACAGCAATTATGGTTAAGGTAATTGATTATCAACAACAAATTTATGTTATTTACAGCATTGAATTTGGTTGTGACTGACTTCACGGGTTCATTGGTTCTTTTATCTAGTTGTATACGTTTCGGTTTTGGCGCGGGTCTATTAAAGTTGGAAATATCATCAATAACAAAAAAAACGGCAGAAGGCATTAAAAATTCCTACGGTTGTTGTAATACCTGACTAAATTGTACAATCTTACTCCAAATTTCAGGTCGTCGCCTAGTTTGAAGACTACGTTTGCAACAGTCCTTTTCTTTTGACATTTTCGGCATATTTTTGAAAGTAGCTCTTCCGTCGTTAGACTGCCTGACAAAATATTGGCATTGCCGTTTACCAGCAACTCCTGACATCACAGGTTAACCATAATTTCTTTTTAACGTAAAAGGGTGGGGACAATAATAATTTACCTTATACAGCTTTTCGGCGTCAAATTCCTCTCCGATTGGGAACAAAAAGACGGAAACACCATCGTCTTGTAGGTCTCCGAAGCGTCGTTCTGCTTGTTTGTGTTTATCAGAAAATTTGGTATGGGGTTGATCATTATTAGTAAACAGAAAAATCTGCTTGTTGTCCTTCTTTGATTTACTGGATAATTAATACACACACATTTTAAAATTTAATGCTACAATAAATCTTGTCAAATATTCAATTGACTTACTGTTTAGAAAAGACTGAGCTGCATAGCCAAAGAGAGTCTGCCAAAGAAAATGATTGAGGTTCATCTGCTGCATCACTGTACTCATCAACTCCACCAGTACCACCAACATTCAACATCCTTTCAATCTCTTTTATTGGGGCACTATCAGGCTTCTGCAAGTCTAGTAGCAGATATGTTTTTGAATATACCCCATACTTATCATTGGGGACTGTTTTCTTGGTTCCAAATAGTATTATAGCTACAAAATCATTTGGTGCTGTTAAAATTTTTGTACACAGGGTAGCATGAGCACATTTTAAAGCCAACGTGAAGGGAGAATCGTTTGCAACATTGACATCTTCTTCAACTTCTTCTTTATCAACAGGTGGAGTTTGAAACATAGAAGTCGAAGCGTCAATCAAAAATATAATGGCATCTTGTCCATCGTATACAGTTTCTTCCTCAATATCTTCTGTGTCTTCCATTCTTCACGATTGGTCGACTGAAACTTTATAGTTAAATATTTATTCTGATAGACTACAACCTGGATTCGAGATTTTCACAAATTCAAACGTCATCAAGGTAAAGTAAACAAGTTTTAATTCGTAGCAGACGAGAATCCCTATGTTGTCTATTTGCCTAAATTAAATTGTATACTGAATTTTTTTTTTGTAGCTTAAAAAATAGAGAGAAAACCAGAAATTTTCATGTATAGAAGTTGGGGGTTAATTTTACTCACCTGACTCAGAGTCATATATTTTCGATTTTTTTCCCATAAATACCACCAAGCGGGGAAAAATAGTTTAAATAGAGAGAATAATCCAAGTACTCAGCAAAAAGTATGTGCAGATTCGAGACATTTTTGGTTGTTTCATAACTTAAAGGAATAGTTATAATAACCATGATTGTTTTAATTTTTATAAGAAATAATTCAAGGGATTAACTAAATTAAATGATCGTGCAACTATCCTTTTTCTCGTTAGTATTTTCACTGATTATTTTCATTGGAAAATGCAGACTTTTAATATTTTTTTAAATAAATCATATTAGGCATTAGCAGAATTTAGGCCTACATACACCTTAAGTACTGGGTGAGAATAAATTGTGAACATTGAATGGAAGGTGTGCATGTTGTGTTGAGAGATAATTTTGATACTTCAAAGTTATATTTCTAAAATTTGCATTTTTCTAGTAGTAAGAGTTTGTATAAATAATCACTGCTACAATTAAATGAACATAAAGGTGGGAATGAATAAAAGAATAGTCACACACGTACTTAACCCATGTAGCCTAGCTGAGACTCCCTTTGATTTGGATTTCAACATATATGAACGTTATAATGAATGATTTGCATTTCTTTAAACGCCCCATCTGGTTGGCATGAAACTATGAATAATGCAACCTTGAAACAATATCACAAAAGTGAGGGGTGCCCTAAACAAGAATGGTGGTGTGAACAGGTTAGTTGTAAGTATTGGCTGCTATTTTACAATGTTTAATGGTACAGTATCATATTCACAATCGAGAACATTTGCAATTGCTGGAATTTGAGAGGAAATTACTAATAATTAACGCTTTTGAATCATAATTTGGAAAAGAGTTCCACTGACAGTATGAAGAGCACACTAGAATGGCCGCCATGATGGTCTACGAAAACAGGGAAAAGTGCGACCTGCCACTAACAGATGGCGTTGAACGAACGAGTAGTGAAAAAGCTGTCTAACAAATGTAACAGAAGCCCAAAAAATGGGACTTATAACACGGCGAGTGGCAACCATCTATATATGACTCTGGACTTCACTAACAACAACGGACAACGAATTCAACTAAAATATGGGGATGAATGGAATGAAACGACAGTAATAATCTTGTCGGTTGCCTCAATGAAACAAGAAATCAAAATACGTTCTATATAATTAAATTTAAAAACCGCTTAGGTGCTGAAAACCACGTCACATTTTTTTCTAAGCTTCAGCTGTAGATTCATTCGACAACATTTAATTTAAAAATAAGAAACTATTCAGTTGCACTACATTTTATTTTCCTGTCACTTTCCAATGCCATATCGCACCGTTTGAAGATAAGAATAAGATAACAAAGTGAAACTATTCTGAAAGTCGCTTCAGTAAGGATGGATTACGACAGCACGGATATTCTGCTTGAAAGGCAAACAAGCGACTTTTACAACTACATTTGCAACCAGAATGCTTCAAAATTTACTGTTCAGTTTGCAGTGCTACTATATTTTATATCCACTTTTTTATCTATATTTATAGATACATCACCCTATTATGACATCATTGGTATGCCATTCAAGAAAAAAAAAACACCTTAAGCTTACATTTTAAAAACAGGTTTGTGCGCAGTGTTCATCTTGATTTGCGCTCAAATTCCATTTACCGGTCGGAACATCCGCACAGTCATCCACATCTTGGTCATTCTTCTTTGGTCTTTTGTGTACGTACGATAATTTGTTTCAACATCGCACGCAGCTTGTTCTAAAAGTGTATGGATTATTCACAGACAAATAACACTAGCAGTTGTATACTGGAAATTAGAAGACCGACGATTTCCGTCTTATTACCACGAAGGCAAATATATTCCTAAAGTCTATCGATTGCTGATGTTCATCGGACAAGGTTATTCAGTACACAAGCAATATCATTAAGTTCATTAATAAACCTAATGAACATTCAATTAGGGTTTCAACTAACATTGGTCCTTTGGTTAACCATTGTCATGATACGAACAAGCCGGCATTCCAAATTTAACTGGGTGCTCCGTAAACGGACAACACTAATCACGATTACCGGATGGTTGCTGGCTTTAGTTGGACTAATTTTCAGTACTGTTTATGCTCGTCAGCTAAAATTCAAAGCAAGTTTTGAAAAATTTATTGCCAAACATTGTAATCTTAAGATTTTCATTTCAATATTATTTTTCAGGATGAATTTGAATGGAACTGGCATTACGGTGGACAAATGATGATGTGGCTAGGTTTAAATCTAAGTGCGTTAACTTCGTTTCCTATTACCCGCACCTCTCACAACTTACTGGCTTTTGGCCCTCTATGTTACGCCATTCCATGTTTGGTATTCAGTAAATGATATTGCATGTATAAACAATAGAGAAATAAAAAATACTAATCGTTAACCAAGGTCGAAACTCTTTAGTGTAGATAATGCGCGTGAATTCAACGCACCTTGGACACAAAGTGTCACGATTTTGTGCTTGGGGCCCTTTCTCTTCGATATGAGATCAATTGACAAAACACATCTCAAATGAAAAAAAGAGACTTCTTGAAAACCCCTTTTTTATCATCATGCGTCGATGGCTTTCGTTCCATACCGGTTTCGGGACACAGAAGTGACGCAGTTCCACCCGCACTGTCAAGAAAACAAACAAAAAATTTCTAGGATGTCAAACTATTTTGTAAAACTAAAAAACTTCGAAGATTATCAACTCGTGAGAAGGAGAGAAAGTAATTCGAGCATCTGACATTATTCCATGGAAAAGGGTAAGATAAAATAGCCATTTGATGCAACAAGTTTGAAAGACGGTGACCATGAGAGACTAGTAGTCTAGCTCCTGGAGAAAGTTCGTGTACCTATCTTGCGAAAAAATGAAACCCTCTTCCTCGATCGACGGAGTATAAATGATGGGGGATTGCAGACTTCCATCACAGTCCCTTCAACCTCTCTTAGCTGTTTACTACTACTACTTTAGCAACAGCAACATGAAGACTATTGTGGTAAGCTGTGGAAATTCAGAAGCTAATTCAAACAACTTTAATCACATTTCACTTAATTAATTTCAGTTTTTGGCGTTCCATATGGCCTGCGCATTGGCTGTTCCGGCTCCCTATGTCAGCACGGTCCCATTTGTCACCAGAACACCGGAGATCCAGTACTCCTCTGCTAACGTAGGAATTCTTAACCAGATCAATCAGGTGAATGAAGACGGCTCCTACACTTTTGGCTACGAGTCTGCTGATGGATCTTTCCGCATTGAAAACCGAGATATCGACGGATTAGTGACTGGCAAATATGGTTATATCGACGCTAACGGCCAGGCACAAGAATTTGGTATATTTTAAGCATGCTAAGTACTTCAATGAGTACCACTTATGACTGAATTATATAGAATACGTCGCTGGATCAATGGCTGGACAATCACTTGGATATCAGGCTCGTGGAACCGCGATCCCCGTAGTTGACCGTACGCAGCGATTCCCTGTTATGCCAGCCGCTGTTTCAATTGAACAGAAGGCTGTAGACTATGCATACTCAAGCGTCGATGAAGACGGCGATGGTTTCCCTGACAAAATATCTACTGGCATTTTTGGCAACCGTAACAAGGGTCAAGTTGTCCGTGTGACTTCTCAAGCTCAAACATCTTTCGGAAATCCATCCACTATTCTCCGCGTTGTCAATGACCAGTTTAATCAGGCTGCACCTGTTATTTCTCAGCCCTCCGTTGTCCGTGTACCCTCTACAGTCCAGAACCCATCGAAAATTGTCCGCGTCGTGAACCCTAATAAGGTTGCCACCCAACAGCAAGTTGTACGTTTAACCAACCCGAACAAGAAGACCGTCATTCAACCAACTAGACAAGTGGCCGGCTACCAGGTGGTTAAGCAAACCCGAAGGAAACCGCAATATGTCCAGGTTGGCCAATCTATTATTCGTTCTCCCTACTACACCAACTACGGCCAACAGCAGTTTGTTACCCGCTCTCCCGTCGTCTCATCCGGAAGGCTTGACCAGTTCCTCGGTGGTTTGAATACCGTCCGAGACAAATATGGGCGCTTGGTTGTTAGGGGAAACAAACCGGCCACTTCCTTTGCCCCAACCTACCAGACTGTTGTCGTTAACGATGATTTGGATGACGTCTTCGATGACCTAGATGATTTGGATGATGACGACACATTCGTTGTTGACTCTGCGTCTTTTGGTCGTTAGATAAAATGTGTCCATTTGATCAGGGTTCTACGATTATAAGCACATGATTCACTAAAACAATATATACTTTCTTACTGGACATTTTTTTCTTATGTTCCACACTTCTTCCCCCCCCCCCCCCCCAAAAAAAAAAAAAAAAAAAAAAAAAAAAAAAAAAAAAAAAAAAAAAAAAAAAAAAAAAAAAAAAAAAAAAAAAATAAAAAATTTAGATAGTTTATATAATCCCCGTGTTGTGGGGCTATTGTGGTAGACCTTTCGACCAAAGAATTTATCTCGGGCACGTCATCAGTGATTTACGATAAGAACAGTAAGGTGACTACCGACTTCTCTCGCGGTTGTGTTGTCCAAGCTACGCTTAGTTATGTAAAGTCTATTTTATGGATCCTAGAGGGAATTGCCTTGGGTTACTGTGGCGTCTAGTGCTGTGGGTTTAAGTCATATATACTAATCGCTGTTAAAAAGTTCAATCATGGATCCGTTCAGCGTATTTGCCTGGATCGTGTTTTATATGGTAGTTGTTGGATTATTTTACTGGTGTTTTCGGCAAAGCATGTCAGCTGTGGCTTCTACACCTGGAACAACTAACAACCTGAATTCAACCACTTTACCAACTAATCCAGTTACAAATAACCATCACCGATCGAATGAAAGAAGAATGGCATACACAGTTGGCCATGGTCGTAATGTATACATGATCAGAGAAGAGAATCGACAGTCAGATGTTTCCGATCATTTCCACCCATCAGTCCACCCACGACCTCCGCCAGAATATAAATGGGAAGATTTACCACCAACTTATGAAGAGGCCGTGGGATCGTTTACTAATCCAACGTTCACTAGTCCGACAACTGACGAGCAGCCCAGTACAAGCGTTAATGCGCCAGCATCCGAAGCTGATGTTGTAATTGAACTTCCGGCATCAGCTGCGTCAATAAACTAAGAAAAAACTTGCTAGTGTTAGTGCGCCTTCCAATTGTTCTTCACATTGTAAAATATCTATCATATGCTAATCAGTGACTGTGTCAGTTAAAAACTGTGATTTATTATAAAACCCTGGTTTACGTACGTTTATGGGAATTTTAAAAGGTGTAAAACCCCCCAAAAATACATATTGCTAGCTTACGACAAGCTGGATAGCCTATATATGTGTTGCCTTAAAGCTCTGTGGATATCACTAAAGACGAAGACGTAAGAGCTGTCTTTATCTGCTTTTCATGTATTTATTTTCTTCCTTATCTTGCGCACACACCGAAGCGTAACAAACAAATATCTCGTTCTGTTTGGAACGCGCTAAGGGAACCGCGAACAACAGAATCCCCACCGACTTGCAACGAACAGGGCAGGGGACGAATCCCGTTTTGTTGTTTTTTTTTAAACAATATAAGATGTGCTCTTTTTGTTTCCTGATTTTTTAGTATAGTGGTATTTACAACGTCGGTACCGGTAGCTTAAATAAATTTTTACCCTGTACTTCAAATAAGAGGTAGGCTATACTTGATTTTAATTACAATTCTACGCTTACTAATGTATCGTAAGATTCCCGTTAAACTATAAGAATTATATATATACAATTATATACGTACAAAATAATAAAAGTAAGAGTCAACTAAAAATTATTTGCATTAAATGCAAACTCATGGTTACCAGGCCGTTATAGTCGGTTATATAGTGGGAAGAAAAGTTATGTAAACGTTAGCTATTTTTTGCTTGTTATCTTGACCGAACAGCCGAAGTATTCGGACACGGCCGTAGTTTGGCACGACTGTGTAAATCAATTATAAAAGTGAATCGCACGATTGTTCCTAGAAACTTCCCCATTCTAAAACCAGCGGACAACAGTTTTAGCAGTATTTATCAAGTAATTCCTTTTTTACAGTAAATAAAAACTACAACAAATGGATGCGATGGAAATTGCGATGCTAGCCATTGTTGTGGCGGTGGTGTTGATCGCTTTACTGCTTTGCATCTGCAGCCAGGAAAAAAATATTAGAAATGCATTGGGGCGCCCAGTGAATTCTCCTTCACGCCTGCATCGACGACGACCCGTCAGAACAAGAAGAACGGGACACGCTAATGGAAATGCAAACATCTTCGTTGTATCTGTTGACGATGACCGGCCAGAAAATCAACCTCCACCCGAGTACAAATGGGAAGATTTACCTCCAAGTTACGAAGAGGCTGTGATGGCATCTCAGAGGCAAGATTCAATGATATCCCAAATCACGCAACAGTCTTAAATCCGGTTAATGCGCATCCTGTACATAATTCATTCACGGCAAAAATGTATGTCAGCGTCATGTATAAAAAAACTCTTGCTGTCCCAAATACAGACAACAACAAATCCATTTCAGTATGTAAAAGAAAAGAAAATTTAAAGACAAACATGAGAAGAACGGGTTTCCGCCACCCAAAGAAACCATTTTTCTTATCACCAGTGAGACGATCCGCGATGTCGGGCTGCAAGAGAAAAAAATCTCGATCATAAACAGCTGTGAGGTTTGATAAGATGATCGACCTTCAATGGTTCGGTTTCCCTATCGCAAGCTCTATTCCAGAAAAAACTCTTACCCTTACAAGATTCCAAGAAAAGTCTGAAAATGCGGGAGGAGAGCAGTGCAGGCACAATATCACAATAGCAGCCATCGTTACCAATACTTTATCCTGATGCCCTATATTTAACAGTAACTAAGTCTTATTAAGAATACTAAATTGGTAAAAATTCGATAGCATTTGAAGTGCGCTTAACACTGACGTATTTTTCTTAGAACAATATAGTCTCTACCATTTTTAATTTAGCATTTATAGTGCTAGGAGAAGCGTTTAACGGATAAATAGATAGCTGATTGTAAGTGAGGCTTCTTCTTATGACACTAAAATATTTGTCCCGCCAGTTGACTTACAAACCAGTTGATTTAGATATTTTACCATTGAGAGCTATGATGGTGTAAGGGAGCTCAATGTAACAGATTAGGGATATAATTCTAAAAGATAAATTAACGTTGGGCGCCTCACTTACAATCTATTGATACGTTTGGATGGGAATCAACGAGGTAGAAGGGTAGGAGAACAACACGGTTTGCGATATGAGTTTCGTAAGAAAAATATATGCGTAAAATTTGCCCGAAGACCTCAAGTGTGAACAATAATATTTCAGAGCGCTGCAGTGCCACTGTGCCAGGTTAGATGGATAGGAAATATAACAGAAAATAAGTACGGTATGTAGAGGCACACAAATAAAGCAGACGTAAAAAACTGAAAAATACTTTACGGTACGTTGATGCCATCGAATATACAAGCCGTGAAATAGCCCTTGTAGTTGTAGTTCGAATACCAGCAATTTTCCAAATGATACAATCTGAGCTTCTACTCCCAACGTATTCTTACACTCTATTAAGCAATTTTCATTATTCAAAGGCGATACCTCGCCAACTACTATTCAACCAATCCCTCATGTAAGATAATGTACTTAAAGGGCTAACACTAGCAAAAAGATATGATGTACTACGTACTAATGAAATGTCGACTTTTCGTTTTTTTCTAAAAATAAAATTTGAGATACACCGATGTAATCGCGAATCAACTGAACAGCGGTTTTTGCGGTTTTTTGGGGTTGCGTCACCAACAGTGGAAGGATATTTTAGAAATTTTATTTTTAGTACTAGAACAAAACTTTGACTTGGCAGATATCCTATATATACGAGTGAATTTTGTGACAACACCTTTCTTTTAGAAAAATAAGGACAGGAATTAATTTAAAAAATGATTATGATTTTTGAAAACTTTATTCTTTTTCTCTTGGTATTTTTTTTTACAATGTTTGTTGTAAGCTGTTGTCAGCTCTTTTTACAAAAAAGTACAACAGTTGATACAGTATTACAACTACAGCCGAACGGTAAAGTAATTAACTATAAAGCCAAAGATCAACTTATTCAATTTATGCGTTACATTTCCCATCATCAGCAGTGATTACGGACTCGCAACCTAGTCTATGTCTTCAACCATCAATCCCGGTTTATTACGATAATGCAGCATACACACAAAATGAAAACCTGCCACCGCCATCTTACGATGCAGCAGTTGCTAAGACAACGAAAGATGACCAGTCAGAATTAAGTTACAAAACGTTTGGGAATTAAATGGTGTAACCGTAGTCTACATATCTCTTCGTATCGAAATTTTTCTCCCAAAAATGCCCAATTTTTGTGCTATTCTTTCCTCATGGGACCGTAAAAAATGTGCCTCTCCTCGTCTCTATAGGTTCTGTCACAATAAAGTTATTCGCGCTCTTTATTGTTTTTCTATGTTCATTATTGAAAATATTGGTTAATCTTTAAGAAAAAAGAGCCCTAAAAGGCATGAGGACATACCTACCCCACGACATATCTACCCCAGGGTCTCCGACACAACTACCCCGACACACCTACCCCACCAAAAAATTTCCTACAATCCCCGACATACCTACCCCAGTATAAAACTTTGCCAACCCACCTACCCCAACCAAATTTTTCGTCCCAACATCGAAACGTCTACTATATCGCATACTATGTCGAGGGAGGGGTAGGTATGTCGAGGATTGTAGGAAATTTTTTGGTGGGGTAGGTGTGTCGGGGTAGTTGTGTCGGAGATCCTGGGGTAGATATGTCGTGGGGTAGGTATGTCCTCATGCCGATTGCAGCATCACGGTCAACGAATATAAAGTCGGAACTAACTTATATGTCTTTATGACATTGAAATATGAACTCACCGTGTTAATTGTATTTTCGTCATATAAAGGCGTTGCCGCTCACTAATGTTGGTTGTCGCCACTGACTAAAAGCTATCTTCATCTGTCCCTTATCTGGTTCCAAGTGTGAAACATTCAGTTTCTATCTACGGTATAAAATACACGGGGGTTTTTTCTTCGGTTTGGTGTAAGATTTGCACCACTTCACTTTCAAGAAGCAATACGAAAGGAAACAAATTATGGATTCTAGCATTATATGGATCATAGTTTCACTAAAATTTGCCATTCTAATTGTGTTGAGTGTTACAAGATGCATCATACAATACAAAAAACGTCAGGAACTAATAGTAATTGTTGAAGCAACCCAACCCACTGGTAAGCTAACAGAAACATAATGTCAACAATTTAAATTCCTGATAATTTTTCTTTTTGGAACAACCATTAACAGAGTGTATTCCAGATGTACCGGGATTAGTAATTTCGCCATCCAGTTTACTTCCAGCATACGAGCCATGCGCACTACCGCCAACTTACGATATGGCTATGATGGCTACAGCAGAATGCCCAACGACTCCAGCGAGTACGCTTCAACATAGTAACGAAAAAAATTAACCCTCAGTCCTATAGTCGGTTGAGCTCCTTCGTTTTTTCACAATAATTCCAGTTATACGAAAGATATTTGAAGAAAATCGGAAAAATTGCTTGTTCAGAAAATAGCAAATCCGTCTGTATCCCTATCTTGTAAAAAGTTCTTATGAAAATCGGTGCACCCCGTAACCAAATTTAAAATTAATACAAAGTATTTCATTTTACATGAATTAAATTCTCAAATAAATTAAGTAGCGGCATAACATTTGAATTTACATTACATGTTGTTTAAATATTAAGAATTTTGACGATAGATGTAGGGTAGGCTTAAGCCCGATTCCCACTTGCGCTTTACTCTTAAATGACGAACCCTGATTGGCTAAAACTAAGCTAAACCAACGTTTTAGTTAAAAGTGAGGCATCGCAACAGTAATAACCTCTTTAGGCATAGTTCCAAAAACGACAAACGATTCAGATAAATCTGTGTGCAGGTTATCCACGGCATGAAGACATTGGCTACCTTCGACACTGGCTACCCATGGGGGCGACACTTGCTACCCTGACACTGGCTACCTTAATAAAAAGACACTGGCTACCCAAATAAAAGGACATACCTACATTCGCTACCTTCTTATTTTAATTTAAATATTCCCAATTCAGACCTTCCTATTTTAGTATAAATATTTGTCACATCCCAACGGTATATCTTGCGTATATCATGTGTAGCTGGTTATTCGGCTACGAGTATGGCTGATATCAGGGGCCGCAGTAGCATCCAAACGAGTTCGGCGGCCGGGAAGGAGAAGTAGGAGCACACAGTCGGCCTCATGCCAAGGGACGCCGAGATGTTCATTCAACATGACCGCGTAAAATGAAGGGGAAGGTGGAGCGGGAAATGGCACCTTGGGCTCAGCAGGTATGATAGTTCCTCTTCTTCTTCCACGATCAAATCCAAGTAAAGTCGAGCACGTCCAAACCGATGTTCTCAATCAGGTTCAGCTGATCGTTGTTCATTCGGCAAGAACGACCTGCTCGTGTCCGGCACTCCGGCAGGAATGACAGGGAAAGCCCACAACCCCCGTTGCCCGGAATGCTTGTGACCAGCCGGACGTACAAGTAGTATACCAGCATTGTCAGGGTCATGGGGTGTCCCTGCCAAAAAGCTTTGGCACCGAGCGAGGACTTGGGGCTGTGGTCGTTCACCCCTTTTGCTCTCAAAAGGGGTTGCTAATCCGGCCCGGCCATTCCGGCCTCAAAAACATGAGGCCGGAACGGTAGGTGAACAGAGCCATTCCGAGCCCAACCTTTTCAGCCCCAGCCGTTTAGATAGAAAGTTTCTTTTCTAAATACAAAGGTCAAACATGTACTGGTTACAGGGTTTTAAATGTTTAGTCCAAATAGCAATAGTAACTTAGCTTGATGCGTTTGGCAAAATTGCGTATAGATTTCATATTTTTGAGGGAGGGATGGAATATTACTTGGGCCAGAACAGCCGTTCCGGCAAAAATCGGAATGGCTGGGGCCGGATTGATCACATATACCCTCAAAAGGTATCGTCTTCCGGTTCGGTGTTCGCCTTCTACAGGCAATCAGGGCCTGATTATCTGAATTGGGAACATTTAAATTAAAAAAGGAAAGCGAATGTAGGTAGACTGTCCAGAGTGTCTTTTTATTAAGGTAGCCAGTGTCAGGGTAGCAAATGTCGCCCCATGGGTAGCCAGTGTCGAAGGTAGCCAATGTCCGATTCCCTTATCCACAACACAACTAGCTAGTCAAGGAATTACTAGAAATTAGAACTAATTAAGGCATGCAAATAAAAATTAAATGGAAGAGACTTGGATAGTATATTAGCTATATCAATGATAAAGGTTGAGTTACATATGCATGCAACTCACTGCAGTCACCTATAAATTCCCTATACAAACGACCGAAAAGTAAAATAGGCCTACTAGTTACTGAAACAGTCCAGCAGCCCACCGGTAAGCGAAGCTGATCGATGTCGCGAGAGTAGGATTCGCCAAGTGTCTTCAAATCTGGATGGAAAATGGGAATACAATGCTCACGTGTTCCAACCTATGGAAAGCGGATCGTTCAATTTTTTAACCTCATTTTCCCACCCTATTTCAACTAGCAAAATCAAAGCTATTTTTTCTACATTCAGTTCAAAACCGACTTCATACATTTAAAGGACCTAATTTCAACGCAACGCACGAAAATTACTGCGATTCTGAACTATGCAGTGCGTGCGTTAGTACTATGCATCGCCTCACGGACTTCACGGAAGCGGCCGGATATAACGATGGAAGCCACTTGAATGGCGGAGGAAAGGGGGCGGGAATCAACTTGAACTATAACTGACCAAAAAGATGGACAGGTGCGATTATTGACTCGGTTGTTGGCATTGCGTGCCGGACGAAAGAGGCCTTTGATGCTGAAGCGTCGTGGCCGCGCGTGATCCTCTCGCTAACGGAAATTGTCCATCGAACTATGGCAAATGACCGTTACTGTTCGAGCAGCGGAATCGATCCGGAATGTTAGGCGCTATACGGCTATAGGGTGCCTTTCTTAAGTAGAAACATTCTACGCCGACATGTGTGTACGGAGACGGGTAGTTAAAAAGATATGGCTGCTCCCATGTTATGTGCGTCATAAAGAGAGCAAACAGCTTCATTTGGCAAGAATTTACGATGGTCAATGCCCTCAAAGGGTAAACACAAAGCTCAAGGCTACTCTTTTACAACCAGAAGGTATTTGAGGATGAAGGATAACTTCGATAGCTCCTCTACATAGTTCAAATTCGAACACCAAGACATTAAAACAGTAGCCTATAAGCTACCACTCCGTCAACAAACCGAAAATGAAGAGCCAGAATTAGACTACCGGTTTACGAGTGCGGTAATGATAACAAAAACGGCCACCTACCTTGTCCAAGAAAAATAAATCCCCGATCAGATAGAGGGATTGTGTTTTATACGGCGGTTTACGGCTATCTATTCTAGGGGTGTTAGAACTGGTCCCCGAGTGATCAAGGTTGACACAGTACGGATTTCACATTATCAACCTTTACGAGAACAGAAAGGTTCACTCTATAGAAACTTTTTTTGTGTAATGTCATTTCCCAATCGTGTAAGTAATCCATTCAACTCCTACAGATGTGTCGATTCAAAAAAAAGGAAAAGAAAGAAAAGTGCTTGGACAATAACTGATGGAACGATGAAAGCGGTAGTGTCGTCGCGATGGGCCTATACAAAATGGTGGACAGAGCGACGATACATAACAAATGGTCAGTGGAAAAAAGAATCATTCATTCTCGGGGCTTCGCCGAATGACTGTCAGCCCATTGAAAAAGCTGCCAGTCCAGGCCCAGACCGGGCCTGCCTTGGTCTTTATGCCTCGGAAGAAATAATAAATAGACATGTAAAAAGGGAGAGAAAGGCTGAAACCTATAGAGGAAGAAGCTTTACGAGCAGGCTGTATGTATTGTCGTCGTCGGGGGTGGATAAAGCGTATATATATACAGCAAGTCAAGAAGGGATCGAATAAGTAGAGGCGCCAGTGAAGAGCATCTCCTCTCGTTGTGTGGCCGCGCGTCGTCGCAACTTCTCGCAAACTTCCTCAGCCGCTGCCGTACTACTACAGCCGCTTCCGGACGACGTCGTTAACGAAGGGAAGCTTTTCAATGAGACAAGGGGAAACTAGAGACAGCTATAGGAAGAAGGGAAGAAGAGAGCGAGTAAAGCCGGACAAGGCGAAGGGGAGAAAACGACGTCGATGTGTATATGCCGTCCTGCTGCTGCTGCTGTATAAGCGCGCGGACAAAATATGCGCATCATTCACATACCAAAAAGATGAGAGGAAAACGGCCAAGTGACGACGATGGTTTGTTTGCTTCTTCGTCACGCTAATGATCAATCCCGTGAGGGCAATCCATCACATTGCGTAATGATGGTGAATTATGATAGGCATAGTTGACTCGGTCAGACTAATTAGAACCCAAAATAAATGACGCGATGCGCTCTTGTTTTTTTCCGCCGCGAAGAAAAACATGGAAAACAGCTCTAAACAAATTGCAACCCGAGTCCGGGCTGGAAGAAGAATAAGGGAAAGGCCAAAGCGGATGTCCATAAATCCGGGTCGAAAGTCGATTTAACTTGGAGATGACTTCCGTCGTGAGAGAGACGAGGGATGAAGAGGTCGATCAGCCCTTTTATGTGTCTGTCTCGCTCTCTCTCTCTCTCTCCAATCCAGTCCTCTCTCTCTCTCTCCATTTCCACTCGATAGACTTCTGACTCCTTTTCGAAGACGAAGGGGACAGACACACAAGAAAGAGAAACGATCTCGATGACGTCGAGACGCTCCCTCTCTCGTATAGAGGGAGGAGGGAGGAGGAGAGAAAAAGGAGAAGAATCTCTTCCATGACGACGCTTTTCGTCGATATAAAATATAGCCTCCATGTTCGATGTTTCCAATCAAATATTTTGCTTCTGGCTCATAGGCCTATATCGATTGGAACCCCCCAGTTCTCTCAGTTGATATTTTCTCTCATTTTTTTTCGCGCCATCTTCCACCCAGCCCCCGACTGGAATGACGTTCGTACCGTTTTGTAGAAAGTCTCTGTAAAAGGGTACGGTATTGATTGCGATTGTTCTGGTCGTCCGGAACGCTCAAAGTTCTTCCAGATTGGCGAAAAGAAAAAGAGGAATCCAAGAGAAGCAAAGAGGATTTCCAGTTGTGTTCCACGGATTAAGCCCTCTCAAAACTCCACCGAATGGCCTTTTCTCTCTTTCTGGCCATCTAATGCGTGCGTGTATAGCGCCGCTTCTACAGCTTTTTCTCTCTCCACCCTAGCTCTCGTCGTCCTTTTGCTTTATGACGACGGCGGCGGCTGCCGCGGGCCTCGCACAGCTATATATGTGCGGTCATTGTTCCTCGTCCTCTTAAGTCTTGTCGTAATCCCTCTGATGCATTTTATGGACCGAGTTTGTCACCCGTTATTGTCCCCGAACTCCTCCTCTCTTCTGTCGTTCTTTTGTTTTACAATTTTTCCCCTTTCCCCAAATCCCGTCCGCCATTACCGACGACGCTGGCGCTATGAATTAAAGATGGCCCCAGAAACCCTCCTCCCACATACATCCGCTATGCTAATTGATTGTGATTCTTTCCTCTTCTTTTCTTCGCCCTTTCTTCCTTTCCTCTCTGTATGAAAAGCCCATCAGCATTTACATCAAGGCCTCAACTGATGGTCCAATGTTATACTAGAAGAAGATGTAACAACTTATCCCAGCAGGCAGGCAGCAGCAGCAGCAGAGGAGGATTTCTGGTAGCTAGTAATCTGATCCTTGTAACATTGTCGACGATGTAAACAGTAGCGCCATGTGGTGTCGTTTGTTTTCGTTACTTTATAGTTGGAAAGATGTTGCCGAGCTGCTGCTGCTGCGCTGCTTCTGCTGGCTGGAAGGTGCTGGAGGTGGCTGTTGGTGGGGAGAACAAGATCCTCGTTTACATTTCATCCTGTACATACAGAAGACGAGGGAGGTCTCGTACTCTCGTTCTGCCACCGCCATACCAGATTGTCGTTTGTGTGTTTCTTTTTTGTTGCAACAAGCCAACTAACTTTCCCTTGTCGTTTGGTCCAAGATGGCGTCTGCGATATGTGTCCATCGGAATTGTGTAAACGATGCCATAGTCGTCGCCGTCGTCCCCTTTTTTCTTTTATTCCTTTCTTTCTTTTTCCCCCATAGCAAGTAAGAGGATTGGCGGAGGCCGAATATATGCGGTTTGAGGGCTCTACGGTCGAGAAGAGAGAAGAAAGAAAAGGAGAAAATAAGAGAGTCGTCGGAGTTGGCAGTTGCAATTTCCGCCGCGGCGGCCCCGGTTCTCTCCTATATGCAGTCGGACTCACTCAATCCGAACGGAAGACTCTCCGGAGAGAGTTCCGGATGTTTTGGCAGAGACGCAAAAGGTCCCAACAGACAACGCGCAGGACGTCGTGTCGTCTTATCAGCTTGTTATTTTCTCACAGATCCATCAAAAACCATCAACGACGAAGAGATAAAAGAGAACGGGTCGTGGAAGACAACACAACGCACACACGGAGCAAAAGTTTTTCTCTCTTCTTCTCTATTTCCTTATTTTCTTGCTTTGTTGTTTCGTTTTGCTTTTTTTCTTCTTCTCCCCTGTCTTTTAATGGATTACAAGCTTCCCTATAAGAATCTGACATCAGTGTATTGTTATTAGCTCTCGTTCCGTCTTTCCACGGTATCGGACAATCACGGCACACACGGCGACATTCTACCCGCTAACTGCATTCTCAACATACTCTAACTTGTGACTTTGATTCTCCATTCGCATCGACATTCATTTATACAAAACTTGACGTATGTTACAAAAGAAGAAGAAGAAGTTAAGAAGGAGAGACAAAAACAAAAAAAAGAGGAAAAAAAAGAATTCCTTCCGCATCGTTTCCTTCAAATTATCTTTCTTGTTATATTCTTGTATAGTTTGTAATATTTTGTTTGGCTTCAGAGCAGGAGATAAGCCTCCCAAGGGTTGAGGTCGTAGATCGGGTTGGAAACAAGGGTGGCCAGAACCGGACAGAGGAAAGCGGCTGCACTGGACAACCCTGCAACTAGAGATGACCAGCCTGGTTGGCAACGTTCGTCGCAGAAATGGTGCAAATTCTCCGAACGCAATCCGAATGGGTAGAAACACAATCCCAGCAACATCACCGAAGCTGGCGAACAGACAACACACAAAAAAAATACACATTATATAAACAGTCGGGTTTGAATTTCTTTTCTGGATCAATAATCTCGGTCTTTGGGTGGGTTTTTTTCCCCTTATTTATTATGATAAATACAGCTGCTGCTGTACAGTACAGCCTAAAGCTCGGCGTGCGTGATGTTGTCGGCCGCGCAGTGTGGAAGAGCTCATCCATCATGCGAGGTGGTGAACCGAGCTCATAATGGATTCAAAGTGGTACTTATTTTTCCCTCATCTTCCCCTAGCGCACAAGAGGAAATCTTTCTTCGCGCGCTTCTTCTTCTTCCGAGTCATCTATTTTGAAAACCAACAGCCGACTAAATAGCGCGCTAGGGCAAGCTAGCTAGCTAGCTAGAGAGAAAGAAAGAGAGAGACCCACCACGTGAATAAATAGAACGTGTTCCGAGGTTTTGTTCACGACGACGACGGCGGCTTCGCTTCTTTCGTCGCCGGTTATGTGGCCCGTCTTTTTTCTTCTTCTCTCCTTTTTTTATTGACAGCTCGGGCGCATCTCATTATATTCCGCCCCAAAATTCTTCGCCTTCTTCTTCCTTCTCCTGCCGTCCCCGACGTCAAAGCGAATAATAATGAACGAGTTGATTTTTGGCTTTTACGGGGCGTTGTCGATCGGGTAATTGGAATTGTTTATTACCTCGTCGCCACAAAACCCCACCAAAAGGAGCGGCGAAGATGGAGACGAAGTTTTCTAGCGGCTCTAAAGTTGAAAGATGGGAAAGTCTTACTGCTGGCGCAGTCTTGCAAGAAAAAGGGGTGGGATGTACTTCCTCTCGACACCTTCAAGTCTCTTTCTCCCCCCTTTTTTATCACTGATGAATGATGAAGGATCGGATCCATCTTCCGCTATAGCTAGTCGCCTGCACACCCTTTGACACATCCTTCCTTGAGACACGCGCTACCCCGATGGATGACTGCCAACTTTTTTCTTCTTTTTTTCCTTCTATATCCCACTTATATTCTATCCGACGTCTCGAGTATCCTCGTCACTAGCTGCCTGTTTTTGTCATATCCCCTCCGTCACACCAAACCGGCTCGTCATCCCATTCTTTACAGGACGCAGCAGCTTCCTTTCCTCTTCAAGTATAAATGAATATCTAATAGCCCGATTGCATATCATCCCTATACGCCACAATATGACCAGTGATTGCTTGATTCATCCTGCCACCTGAAAAGACTTTTAATTCTGTTGTGGGTTTCAATCAGGAGCTAATTGAAGAGAGAGTCTAAGTAGGCAGTATATACAGTTTTATCTAGCAGAGAATAGAACTAGAGAAAAAGTCGTATATTACCGGCGACTAGCTGAACGATGGCCGTGATTTTGATCAACTCCTGTTGCCTGTGGTGATGGCGGACGAGACCGACGGCCACCGAGGCGGCGGCGGAAACCAAGAGCATCAGGCAAGCGCCTCCGCATAGAACGCGTGTCACCTGCAACGCGCGACGAAACAAACGAAAACATTAATTCACGTCAAGAGGGGCGATGATGCACGCGCGCCCAGCTCATTGAAATGCATAACACAGCCCGAGCGTAGCGTATAGGTTGCTGCTAGACAGTCAACCCCATAACGAGCCGACACGGGGACGGATCGTTAAGCTTCCCTTGTTCCTCTTTAACTCCATCGGCCACACCTGATCGCTTTATTGATTTTCAGATTCGATTAAAAGAGAGATTTTTGTTGTTACCTGCCAAGCCGGTGGGAGCCATTCGTAATCCAAATCCGAATGACCGACACAGGTGACGGTGCTTTCGGGCCGCCTTTCCGGCTGATGTTGAGTGTAGATGCACATGCCGAACAATCCGATGTGGACGAGCGGTATTGCGCTCCGGCCGGGGATCACAATCGTCGAATTGTTGGCGTCGACGACAATCTCATCGGGCGGCAATTGAATGGACACGGCCCGCTCCACTCTCCGCCGGATGGCCGTGTCTGTCGGCGATTGTTCCAGCGATCCGATCTCGCTGGACGAGCGCAGCGTCCAAGCCGGCTGAGAATACGACCAGCAACAGAGAAACGCTACCAAAATGGAAACGATGGTCCATAGAAACAAAACCGGCCGTGAAGTGACCGTCTTGATGGCCACAACGCTGGATCTTTTCTTCATCTTCGTTTCTAACCAGAACCGGATGTTCATCAAAGAAGAATTGGGAGAACAGTGGGGGGCAATTGAAAATGGGCCGTTCGTGTTGTCTTCAGTCCATCCAGTTCATCTTAAGAGACGGACACCGCGCGCACCAGCACCGCTCTACTAATAATAATCCCAGTTTGAGAAGGAGCTAATGAAGGATAGGTCCGATCGGGTCGGAGAGACAGTTGGAACTGACAGGCTCGTCGGCGTCTTAAGGAGACGACTACCCTCTTCTTGGACTGTGGCAAACACAAAAATGGGGAGACATGTGACTCGTCTCTTTTTTACCCGGGCGGCAGCAGCAACGCATGCGTGTGCGTGCGCAACCAGCTCGCAGAGCTTTCTGCGGTCAGCCTCTCCCTCGGATCTCTTCGGTACTCTCGAGCCTCCCTCTCGCTCTTTCTTTTTCTCTCTGGTACACTCGGGTGTACACACACTATAGAGCACAGCGATCGATGGCGCGCGGGATATCATCCCGACCCCGCACCCTCAAAGACCATCTGTTCCAGACTTGTGTTCAAGCTTCTCTTATTCTGAAACCTTAGCGCGTTCCTGCTTTGCTAATTACCAGCTGACAACCACAAGTCAAAACCAAACCCAAAGTTGGACTCCTCCTAGTGATAATGGAACGCATTTCCGTTTGATCTTGCGATGCGCTAGACGACACTTTTTCTCTCTCTCTCGGCAACTCCCATCCAGCAGCCAGCAGAAGCGACAGCGAGAGGGTGGAGGTGTTGAAATAAGTTTCGCTTTACGCACACCCACCGAACTTTGAGAGTATGTTAGGAAACTAGAAGCAGAACCGCAATATAAGGGGGGCCACCAACCACCGGTATACTTGTCGGAAAGGTGAAAGTTTTTTTTTTGTTAGCGGTTTAACAAGCGGAATGGATGACGACTAATCGATTTGTACAACAACAGCAATCCAAGCTTTCCCCCCTTCATCCATATAGCGGGCCGTATCGGCTTTCAGTGGGAAATGAGGGTAGATATTCCGTCACGGATGGAGACGTCCATCACATATAGTCTACACAAGTATCGATATGAAATGATAACAGAAGAGCCGAGAACGCAAAAGTCAAAAGCAGCCCAATATATGAGGGCGGTTGTATATTGTTTGCGTAAGAGCTCCGATGCCTATATGGGGAAACCTACGGGAGGATTAACATAAAGATGAGAGGGGGGCGCGCACACATGTGGGCCACGACTCTACCTCCCTCCGCCTAGCGCACAAAAAGGTTCTAACAGTATATAAGGAGGGATTAGAGGACCGATGATGGCGTCGTATATACACGGGGCGTTGCAAACTGACGCAACAACCGCAGAACGCGCGGATCCCGGTGACTCAGAAGATGGAATATTTCTACATCTGTACGTATAGTTCTTCGGCAGCAGTAGCAGAGTAGTAGTCTCTAGTCTATAGAGAGTTCTATATTGATAATGGACGGTGCGACGAACGACGTTCGGGCACGTGTCGTACGGGGTAAGTGCAACAGGATCCCTGCTCTGACCGAGTTATAAGAGGCGAACCTTTGTGCCAATCTGATGACCCAATCTATTTAGGGTATATACCACTTGCCCCCTGTGACTGTCAGCGCGACAGGAAATGTACAGCCGCCCTTACGTCGGCGGAAAATGTTATTCATGATCAACCCCCGACGAAAGTCTATTATCCAATATCAGATCCGATTCAAAGGACACGGCGCTATTGTCGCTAGCACTCAACACCGCGACCTTATTTTTCGCAGGGACTTTCCTTATTTCACTTTTGAATAGCCTAAAAGAAAAAAAAAAGAGAAAGAAAAAGATCAGAAAAAAATCGATAACTTGATGACCAAGTGCAAATATGAATTGACGTAACTTCTTTTTCTCATTTGGAGCAGCCCGACGTGTTGGCCTAAAACGGAATTGACGTTGACTGAACGGAATCTATTTAGTATTCAAACACCCTACGTAGCTAGTCTATACAAGCGGAGGGTGTGACACGGAGGGAATTTGTCACTTTCAGGGTGGGCCATAAGGCGCAATCATTAATAAACGGAAAAAGTTTTCAGTTGCGTTTCGGACATGTAAATAATGCGCAGCAGGGTACTACTGGTGTTTAGCTCTATTCCTTTTGATTCAATCGTATTTGATGATGGTAAATGCGGTTAATGTAGTAGGAAAGTTTTACGACATGATGCTGAGAGAAAGGGATTGGGGGGGGGATGTTGACTATATACGGATCGCTGATCTGCAAGTAATAAAGGAAGTTGCGAGATCAATGAGCGAGAGGGTTCGTTACAACCCTTTTCAGCCGGATTGTATATATCCCAGCAAAACCCTCAGAGTTGCTCCCCTCTTGGTAGTAATACAGAAAATGCGAGAGACTTGCCCGACGAGTTGCTCGGCGGGCGCTTCTTCCGGGACCCACCAAGGGCCGTTTTCTTACAAGACGTCATTCAATATTTGGGAGAACAGCGCAGCACACGACGCTGTCAACACGCACAAAACGCCTAGACCCTGTGTGTGTTGTAAAATAATCTAGTTTGTTTACCCACCGGACTCGGGTCGCGCGCCAGATTCGATTAAGATTCAAGTGCCACTTCTTGTTCTTTTCCATCCAAACTGGAACTGAATTCCTCCCTCTTTTCCTTTCGCGTGAAGAAAAAGATAACCAAGTTTTTTTCTCTCCCCTTTTAAAGAATACTAGTCTAGAAAAAGCTGATCAAGAGGATTCACCGATATATACAGTAGCTGATTACCATATGAAGAGAGAAAACGTTAAGAGGGCCGAGCAGTGTTATATGGTTGGATATGTTATAGCCATCGTCAGTAGGCTACAGTGCAGTTGTATATAGGGGGGTAGAAGTGTAATATGCAATATACAGCTGGGGTTGCGTGTAATTGTGAGGGCAACAGTGAGGGTGTGTGGGAGATTACAGAAGTTTGCATCGGGGGAGATCATGGGCGAAGGGTGTCGCTGTCGAATTTCTATAGGAAAAAAAAATCTCCAGAGGGAGTCCCTTCAGCGTCGTGGGCGAAATGTGTTGCGTGACTCACGCCGTTGGGGTGTTTTCGGGGTGGGATGGAGAGGAGGGTGGAAAGAAGAGAAAGACTGCTGATGCGTTAAATAGTCCCGGTCACTGATGGCAAGTCTCATGATTCTCACCGCTGCCGCTTGCCATTATTCCAAACCCCCCAACCGGGGCGAGATATTTATATACGGCCTGCAACAATATATAGTATAGTGGAATGAAATGCTATATTCTATTTTCTCATATATGGAGTTTCTCCCCCATCCGTTTGGAACCGATAAAAGAACATCAGACGGGTTCACCTTTGGTACTCCACCCACACAAACTATAGTCTGGAATTAAATATATATATAAATAGCCTTTATTGGATGACGGGCGGTTGAACGTGAGGCGGTTCTCCAAGATGGAAAACGTTTCATTATAGTAGTCTGCGGTGGTGGGTGACCATCTGGTTGTTTCTTGTGGGGTCCCCCCGATTGGTTTCGCTCCGATTTAGGACCGAGGGATCCTATGGAGAAAAAAAGGGGGCCCACTTTAGATAATACTCCCCCTATCGTGTTTGCACGATGATGAATGAATGACGATCATCGGATACCGCACGAATGACGAGGGAAAATATCTTGACAAGTTGCGCCCTGATAAATGATCGGATCAAACTATGGGCTGAAAAAAGAACGATCCATCTTTTGATTCCGTCGCTCGGTCCATCAATGCAGGAAATAAATGATTCGACTTGCGACTGTACAGCTGTCAAGGAGAACAGTGCTGCATACATCTTCAGCATTCGACGAATTTTCCCTCCGCCACTGCTTTATACGTACAGCAAGGATTACTCTGGTCGAGAGTCACAACGTCGCAATCCGACAACATGTGATCCTATCACACGGTAAATGAATCTGGATGTGTAATCCGATGTAATTCCATCATGGCGCAGCATCGCGCAACTTTCCGACGATTCGCGCGCGCTGGTCGGGGAAATTGGCCGTCGTGCATATAGCAGACGGAAGATATCATCGGGAAGAGAGTTTGATTGACTTTTAGAGGGTATACTGTAGTATAGTAGACGGCGACGAGTGGGTCACCGGGATGGAATAAAGCAGAGGGGTATGACGCGCGCGTTCGCGTGACACAGAAGGTTCAAAGCCGAAATGCCATTGAAGATCCAATCCGATTATACGCAGTTGATCTAATCCTGCTGCTGCTGTTCGCAATGTGGGGAAACAGGGACGACAAGGCTCGTACGGAAGCAAATGTGGCCCTAGAGGTATCTCTTTTCAAATTTTACCGGTGATAGGGGAGGAGGGACGAGAGAAGGAGACTGGGTGAGCCTTTGCAATTCGCGCAGGGGATCCCTTCGGCCACGTCATAGCAGGGACGAGGGCTTCTCCCTCCTCATGAATTGATCTGGAAGAGTGATCCCCAGTTCTTTTTTTCCTCTTCGGGTTGTTGCATATAGGGCTGTAGAGCCATTCATACGACTATCAAAAAGCCTGATGCGTGATTGCCTCCGTTTTCTCCCTCTCTTCGCCGTCGTATAAATATATGCCAATAGAGAATGGGAGAGAGAGAGGAGGGTGCCGCGCGGTCGAGGGAACTTTGGAACCTTCTCATTTATTGATGAAGAAAAAAAGAACGATCGGCGTGACTCAGCCGGCGGCGGTTTGATCCATTTTCTCAGTTCACAACAAAAGACGAGAAAAAAATATATAGAGAAAAATAAATAAAATAATAAAAAAAAGATAAGAAAGAAATAGAGTTGCTGTTTCTCTTATCCAGGCAAAAGAGAAGACGCGCTGCCAGATTGTATTAAAATTGATGATGGTATGCACTCTACGAAATGATCAGCCTGCACACTGGATCTGAATTTATTGATCAATCAATCAATTCACGCGCGCGTGTATATGGTACAAAACAACCGAGATTCTGTCCGGATTAAAATACATTGTTCAAAATGCAACAATAAGGCAGTCACGTTTTTTTAAAATCAACATTACAATCATAATATATTTAATTTTGTTTAGTATTGTCTTGCAGTTCAAATGTAGGCTACTACTGACGCAGTGTTACTATTGGCAGTCGAAGTTTTTTAAATTTCGTTTTTCTCAAGAATTGCAGCAATGTAGACAAAGCCTTTTTGTCCCTTTAGATAGAAGGGAGTGTAGTGCCCAAGAGCTCGATCTGTAGACATACTCCGCTGGCTATTAGGCAAGATCCTGATGTCATGATTTATTCCTCCTTGGTAGCGTGTTTTAGAAGATGGAATTGGAGCGCTACCAACTTGTCGATAGGGAAATGTTCTCTCTACTACCTTGTACAGATCGCGACCTCTGCAAATGCAATTACTGCTTACAACGAAAGAATATCTCCGAGATCCGACTCGGTGATTAAATTCTGTACCGAATACGATTGCGCATCGTCTCCCACTCTCCCTGAAACTACATTATGCAATCATGGGGAAAAGCCCTAGTTTCAAATCTGATTTGTTCCAAAAATCAAGGCCAAGGGCTATATGAGATTGATTCAAATTTTATACACCTCAAAAATGTTACGGTAAATGATTTTCTGTGAACGGTTTTTTATTACCAATACCAGCATATTCGAACACATCTATGAACACATGATTTTTTTTTGCATACGGCTAGATCAATTATTCTCCCGATTTTTTATTCGAACTGTTTTCAGCGATAAATCTTTTCACGAAATTTCACTATTAACCCTGGAAGCAGAAATTAATATAGGGTCTCCATTAGCCCATACCTGTTTTATCGACCAATATTTTACTTAACCGATATAAGTACAATACTCTATAATTGCTGCTACATGTTTCCTGTTACACAGAATTGCTTACTGGGATACAATCCGTGCCCAATTTTCAACCAATATTGGTACAATACGTTTAAATTCCCAATTTTGTATTTTTGTTTCCTAAAAACTTTTCTAGGGATACTTATGTGCCCAATCTTGTGAACCAATATTGGTTGAATATCTCAAATTTCGTGTCCTGATTTCTTGTCTGTCCATAATTTCAACATACTTAATTAAATATTTCGCCTAATAATGAAGTAGGGTAAGTAGGGGGTGATAAATATATTAATCTGGACCATAACCAAGACTGCAATTTGTACAATTTAACTACAACAATCTGGAGTCCACCGTGAGACTGGCCAAGAGAAGGAAATCAATTGAAAAGGAGTCAAAGGCTGCAAATTGCTATAAATCATACTTGGAGAGTGTGCACCTTTTAATCCCGCACAAGAGTGGATCCATCACGCCGCTCCAAGCAACCAAAGCTCCTTCGTCAACTTTGAAGCTAACTGAATGCAAAAACGAAGAGAGCCGTGGTAGGTGGCAGAAGAAATGGAACCTAGGCTTGGTGTTCTGCGCTGTTAAATGATTACTTCGGTTAAGCTAAATTAGGAAGGTAATAAAACGACGATGAATTACCGAACTCGGAATTGTAACACTAAGAAATCAAAAATCCATTCTCCATTTCTCCCCAACTCTGCAAATGACAAAGTAAATAGTTAAATGTCAGGGGTTCAAGCAATAACAAGGTTAACAATATACCTCAACAAGGAGTTAAGGATAATCTAGATAGAGAGAAAGCTGGACCTTTATTCGGAGGCTGATCTGCTGATGAAACTGACAAAGTGCAAGGTACATAGCAGTAATCCAACTAAACAAACAAGAGTTAGTTTCACAGGAAATATTTTCTAAATTTGTTTACATCACTTGTTTGTTTTAAGCTGTACATCTTGAGGGAAGAAGCCAAGATGGTTCATAGCTCCATGTTCCAACACGCTAACCAAATGGTCATGAAGTACAAACACTTCTCTTCATCTCTGCTAAAAGTTTATATTACCCGCATAACTTCAACCTTGCTATTAAGGCATTCCAACCTGCAGGCTGATAAGCAAACACAAACAATGGCAACCAAATCTCATTCTCAAAGTATTTACATGAAAATTACCACTTCCGAGATGCTTTTTTTCACCTTGTTTGCATCAGCCTTCATAGTGTAAAACTTTTTAACACAAAAACAGCGTAGGTATCTGTAGAAAAACTCTTCTACTCGGTGTGAGTGTGTGACTGACGCGACATTTGAAAGAGCAGACTGCCAGACTGCAGACAGAAATCAAGAAATGGCGCTTAAACTGGTAATCGATCGTTAGCCATAACGATAAATAATCATTTAGTGTATTAAGAAAACAAAATATATGTTTAATGAACAGACTACTTATACAGTTTACTTACTAATACAAATTATTATTTAATGAATTATTAAATAACGAGCATCAAATGCTGCAGATAGTGCGTACTGCTTAGTATCAACCCGCGATATAGTCCAGTCGGCCTGTGAAAAATCAATTTTATAAATGCTTATTTCTGTAACAGAAATAAGTTCAAGAGAACTTTGTTGCTCGTAGATGACTTGTTTGGAAATAAAACCCCTTCCAAAAAAGGAAGAGGTTAAGTTAGTCAATTAAGTAAAAAACAGTCAGAGAAAATACAAATATATCACTCCGCCATAAGACTCCACGGGGAGGCGGGGTTTACGTTTACATTGGAAATCCTATCTCAGATTTCTTCGAATACCGCAATAAATAAAATCCCCTTCCCAATTTTAATGACACGACGTGATGCAGAATTTTTTTTTGAACGTTTCAATTTGTTGAGCTTCCAGAATTTTTCAAATAAAATAGCTTTCCCGTGTGGAGAATAGGGACCAAGAAATCAAGGTCGTGTTAGCCGGCGGCAGTCCGATCTTGTCCCTATTCTCCACACGGGAAGCATATTTTATTTTCCCCGATATTTGCTAGGAGAGGATGGATATGCCATATTATTATTCCATAATTTTGTCGTATATGAAGATTATACGACAAATTAAATGCGTTCACAAATTGAGAAGTTATTAATTTATAATTTTAATTAGGTATGTATCATACTAATTGAAAAGGCTCCCAAGACGTCTTCATTCTTTCAGACATCATGGAGATTTTTTTTAGAATTCCGTACGTAACACAAGTGGATGCAGGGCCAGCCCTGCATCTGGACCAGCTCTACATCGTTGAAATACAACAGACTTCTTGGGAGAACGAGTTGATGGTCGCCACCATCTCGGCCATGATGGGGGCCGACGCCGAGGTGGCGTGGAAGGGGCTTCCATCTCTGAAAGGGGCCTAACCCTCAAAATCATGTTTTTAAATTGTTTCCCGACTTGGTCAATGCGAGTTTCTCAGTTCAATTTGGTTGAGTAAGGGACTCTTGGATGAAACTAACCTCTAATACCATCCAGTTCACCGGTCTTGAATTTATATGGCTATAACTTTGTAAGAAAAATTGCTCACGTATACATTTACTTGCCAACCGACGGACTTCAGGGCCATCAGCTTAAGTTATATGACGTCGGAAACATTTGCAGGGATGCCCCAACATCCAAGTATTATCATCATGACTTTACCCCTGCCGTTTCAGTAGATGCTCTACTCTACCTTTACTACGCCTGTGGGAATCAATATACTCCTGTTCGGTGGGAAAATCAAACAAACGCAAGAAACATGGACCACCTACTCGGATTGAATTTGAAATGAACTTTTTCTGCATACTCTTGCTTTGTCTTCAGAACAAACATTCTGAAAACAACTACTATTTTTCCGAGCCGGAGTTTAATTCGGCAAACTCCTCAATTCCTATACACTGTTATCGACTTGTTCATTTGTAGCAATTTTTAAAAAAATTGTTTTCCTTTTAGTTTGGTTAAACCGCGTTGTCTGCAGTACCCACCATTAATTGGCGTAGATGAAATGACAGCAATGCTGGGCCCATCAATAGACACACCTAGAGCAACGCCTGTTCCAGGTCATCAGTTGAGGTGAGAAAAAAACATGTTTAACGACCAGTGTATTGGAATTGAGGAGTTAAATATTGCGTCGACTTGTCAATACGGTCTATTGGGGTTGAATGAACGCGCCGGGCGGTGGTGAGAGGGGAGAGTTGAAATCTGCTTACTTCGTCGTCTTCTTACTCGTGAATGCTGGGGAATTGCGAGACGTACTGCGGAGGAGATTGGCCCCAAGACAAATGGCGGACCCCCATGTCAGTAAATTTACTGACAAAATGTTATCTGGTAAGTTAATTTGTCTTTTAATAAAAAAATTATTTGCCTTATAATTTTTTAAAAAACAGAGTTCGTGAGCCGGTGCTTCACGCCGCTTGGAGTGCTTGGTACCTGTACCCAACTGATTGGTGGAAAATTCTGGGGGAAGGGTGACAGACTGGGATACAGGGAGATAGTCACTTTCATGGCCTTAACAATCAAGTAGGCCATGTCTAAAAGGGGCCTCCCAACCATCCAAATCATATTTTAAATTGTTTTTCCCAATAGGGTTTTTTCCTGCTTTTTCATCTTGTTTCCTTTTTTTCTCAACAAAAACTAATTTTGTATTACATTACTTATTATTATTTTATTTTATTATTTATTATTCCTTTTTATTAAACTTATTTTTATTATAATAATTGTTTCCCGGTTTGGTCAACGGAGCGTTTCCATCAGTTCAATTTGGTTGAATAAGGAACTCTTGGTTAGTTGAAATAAATTAAAACTCTCGGTAAATTGAAACTCCTGTGTCATTCTTTCATAAAACCTTTAGAACGTTTAAACCTTGGACCAAATGAGACTCTTGACTCTTGGATGAAACTTACCTCTAATACCATCCAGTTTACCGGACTTGAATTTGTATTGCTATACCTTTGTAAAAAAAACTGCACACGTCTACACTTACTTGCCAACCGACGGACTTCAGTGCCATCAATTAAAGTTATGACGTCGGAAAACATTTGCAGGGATGCCCAACATGCAGAAAACCATTCGAATGGGTTAGAAATCCACTTTTCGTCGCGAAGCATGAAGGACTCTCAAAGCAAGATCCGGAAAAGATTTACTATTAGCGCCTGCCTAGAAGGCGACTTCACAAGAAACAGACCGGTGGTGAAGTCAGAGCTCATCAATGTCACCACCATTGGCTCGCCGGCCGTGCCAAAAGGGACAAGAATATAGCTTGGCTTAACTCCAGCCTAAATCAAGAAGTCGCCACTACTCGCCCTGCAACAGATTGAACTGTTCGGCGACTTAGACGACGAGCCCTAGCAGGCCTATCATCCGCGCCTTCAACTTCGGCGTCAGCTCTATTGCCAACCGCCCCGCCAACTCAACATACTTTGAAATCCACCACAGCCGAGGAAGAAGAAGACGAGCAGGCCATGCATATGATGTAAAGTTTATTAAAATATAAAGAGACAAGTACAACGACAAAGTTTCTTTGTTCATTCCTTTATTATTACATTATAGTTAATACAATTCACAAAATATTAAACAATGCCAATGTCAAGCTGTTTCGAATTACCACAAAAGTATTCTAATATTGCAACATGTTTGAAGAGGCATGGACTGTTCTTGACAGATTCATGAACTTTCCGGCTTAATCAGTCAAGTGCAAATTAGACAGCATCGTCCGGAAAGATGCGTCAAGCAAGAAGTGGTCTCATGTTATACTTGACAGTCTTAAAATACTTCCTGGAAAAATGGGCGATATTTTCATTGAATCACACTGAATATATTATCCTAACTATTTTGTTCAAAAGACTTATAGATATAGATAAAGATAAGATATAGCATCGAGCCATCGACTTGTCATTACGGGTTATGGAATCAATATACTCCTGTTCGGTGGGAAAATCAGTCAAACACGAGAAACATGGACCATCTACTCGGATTGAAATTGAAATGAACTTTTAATGTATCCTCTTACTTTGTCTTTAGAAAACACTCACATCCTGAAAAAGACAAAGAATATCTTAGAATTAGCGTTAATCCGCTTTTCGTCGCGAAGCAGCCAGGAGTTTCAAAGTTCCGGGAAATTTTTTCTCTAACGAGGACCCACCATCTACCAATCAGAGCTTCGACCACTTTAGTGAAAATTGTTTGGACCGGGTACTTTAATATATCCAACTGCTGACATGTACTGATGACCAATTTTCCGAAATCTGGGGTCCCCCAAGACTAAGGGAGTATCATGGGTATGGATAATTTTCTATTGGCAAAAAAAACTGTATGAAGATTTTCTATTAGCGCCTGCCTAGAAGGCGACTTGACAAGAAACAAGCCGGTGGTGAAGTCATCACCCTTGGCTCACCGGCCCTGCCTAAGGAGGACAAGAATATAGCTTGGCTAAACTCCAGCCCAAATCAAGAAGTCACCACAACTCGCCCTGCAACAGATTAAGCTGTTCGCTGACTTAGACAACGAGCCGGTAGCAGGCCCATCATCCGCACCTTCAGCTCCGGCGTCAGCTCTATTGCCAACCGCCCCGCCAACTCAACAGACTTTGAAATCCACCACAGCCGAGGAAGAAGACGACGAGGAGGCCATGCATATGATGTAAAGTTTATTAAAATAAAAGGCGATATTTGTAATTTTTGTGCCTTTAATGACTTAAATTGAAATAAAGGAACTTAAGTTGAAAATGAATCACAACCTATTTTTGATTGTATTTTAGGGCCAGAAACGGAGATTCCGTTATAAACAAATGTTTGTGTCAACTGTCAAGAGGTTTTTTTAGTCATGAGAAGTTTGCCAAAGTCCATGAGCATAGACTTGTCAATACAGGTTATTGGGCCTGAATGAGCGCGCCGGGCGTGGGGTGAGAGTAGATAATTACGCCATCTAGCGATAGTTTGTTGAACTACACTTGGTGCTGCCACCTGGTATTTAAGTGCATGCAGACGAAATGTCGCAATGATGACAGTGTTGTTGCTCGTATGAATGTTGCATTTTGATGCGTCACGAATTGGGAACTTCTGGATTGTTCAAGGGAAACGGTGAAAGTGTGGACGTGTGGGAATATAAGGTGGCAAACGATCGGTGGGCGCTCATTTCTGACTGTGGAACTTGACTCAGTTTAACAATGGAGTTCCCTCATCTAGGGAAGCATTGCTCGGAGAAAACTTGTAATCAGCTGGGTAATTCAAGCTCTTGAAATTTACAACGAAATTAACGAAACTAGTGAAAAGCTGTTTTTTCTTTAGATTTTCTACCCATGAAATGTGATGCTTGTGAGGAAACATTCTGGTAAGCAAGTCTCAAAGTGTTCAATACGTTTTTATTATAACATAGCCTCAATTCATTTTAGCAAGGACCATGTAAGGTACGAGCTACACAGGTGTCAGTCGTCATACAAAAAAGATATCCAGGTGCCAGTCTGCCCTTTATGCAACCAACCTGTACCATGGAAGAGAGGAGAAGCTCCAGATATTGCAGTTAGTGATCACATTGATCGTGATTGTCAATCAGACCCTGCGAAACAGAAGAGAAAGGTTGCATATAACTTTATTCTACATTCTAGTAACTTTTAGTCACATCAAAATTTTTACTTTTCAATTACACAGGTTTTTGGAAATCAATGCACCATGAAAGGCTGTAAAAAGAAAGAAGTAGTCCCTGTTATATGTGATCAATGTAAAATGAATTATTGCTTGAGACACAGACATGCAATTGACCACAACTGTAGAGGGAATAACCCTGCTGATAAAGCTCGGTAAATGCTTTGTCAGGCTTGTCTCCCTCTTACTTGTATAATCTGACCTTAACTGTGTTTTTAGAGAAGCTGCCTTGGCTCGTGCATCCAGCACCACTTCCAACTTTTTTACGAAACGTGCCGGTGTTTCTAAACCAAGCACTAGTAGCTCGGCAAGCGCTAGCACCACCACTACTCACATGAATCAACCCAGAGCGTTTGCTGCTGTTACTGTCCAAGGAAATCTGGTATTGTTGAAAAATTATTTTAATTCCAAGTATTAGTGTAGTTTTGTTTACCATTATCGTCTTAACAGAGTGAAGATGAAGCTCTAGCTCGAGCACTTCAAGCTTCCTTGCAAGATCAACCGCCCCTTACCGCCCAACAACAAGAGGAAGCCGACCGGATGTTAGCCCTTGCCCTTTCGCGAGGAGAACAGCCACCGATTCGCCCCACAACTGATGCGGCATCGTCCTCTAGCCACAACTGTAGCTTATGTTAGCTCCCAAAATTTGCATATCATGTTCTCTCTTTCAAATGTATTCTCATTCTTGTTGAAACGTCTTTTTTAGTGAATTAAATTTTCTCCAATATTCTTACAGAAATGCTAATAAACCTGAAATTTTTGAAATTTTGCCACATTTTCCTCCAGCAATGCCAAAAGGCACAGAAACTCAAAGAGAATGATACCATAAAGCTTCGAGATACGTTATATATACGTTTCCGTCCGACGTAGCTCAGTGTGCTCACCGTAGCTCAATGTGTTCATTGCACAGCAAAGGCTTCATCCCATTAGGCTAAGGTAGGACGAGAGAAACGGGAAGTAATCCTCTGTTAGTATCCGGTTGTGCTTTGTTCACTCCTCAAAGGCTTCACTTGTGTGACACAGAAGGCCAGTCGGGCAACAGAGTTGAAGCGCTTTGGTTCGAGTCCATTGCAGTTCCAGTTTCGATAATTTTACTCATTTTTGCCAAGCAGCCAAGAGAGCCAGCCACCATGTCTGAGCTGGATCCGTTGTGCGGTTACACGGAGGAGACGGTGCCGACTTATAACCAATACAACCGCATGAAAAAGAGTATCGCCGGTCGCCGAAATTGCAAATTGGTCATTTTCAGTCTTTTGCTGTAAGTTTTAATTATTTAAGTCGTTATTCCTTTTTTTAAAAAAGACAACACTAATGAAGCCAATTTTGTTCATCAAATTTTGACAGGATCGGTGTCAGTTTGACGGTAGCTGTAGTATTACTCTTTACGTTAGATCCACCCACGAATGACACCCCTGCAACAACGGATGCAACACCAGTTCTGGAACTCGAACAGGATCCACCGTTCCTTCAAGTGTCCTTCCCAATTAAAAGAGGTTTCTATTTCTTTTCATTTCTCACTCTCTTTTTCTTTCACAATGTCATGTGCTATTTTAGAACGCTCAAGAGAATACAAGAAAATAGATACGGCTTCCTGGGAACCAGCCACCCCAACTATCGATATGGCCCTTCTGAAAGAATGTACATCGCGCGGCTGGGATGAACTGACCCGGCGTAAAGCGTTGGAGAGTACTATTGTGGCACCTGAAGGTCCCGCTTTTTACCAACAGCTGTCGACGGCGTTGAACGAAGAAGCGGTTGACGGCGTCGAGTCGGCCGTCGTAGCTGAGGCAACATTGCGTTGTCTTAAAGAAAATGAAGTTAGCTTGGAAGAGCTGAGGAAATCCGACTGGCGCTTCTTACAGAAAGAATGGCCCCAGTGCCAGGAATCTCACTTGACTTGTTCGGCCCGGAACAAGTTCCGGTCGGTAGACGGAACCTGTAATAACCTTCAGCACCCGAGATGGGGGGCTGCTCTCCAACCCTTCCGGCGTCTCCTGCCAGCCGAGTATGAAGATGGCTTCTCGGTTCCCAAACCGTCTTTCCCCACGGGTATTCATCCACCTGGCCGTCAAGTGAGCATTTGTATGCAAAATGCTACCAATCAGTACGACGAGCCCAAGCTGTCGATGCTCTTTGTTCACTTTGCTCATTTCATCGATCACGACCTCAGCTCTATCGCCGCGTACAAAGGTAAATTCAAACACAATTTATGTAATGTCAGTACGTATAACAAATTTATTGTATTTCTCAGGTGTTAATCGAACTGCTATTCCATGCTGCGGCACCGAACGCCATCCGGAATGCTTCGCTCTCGAACTTAAGAGTAACGACCCCTTCTACAAAGAGAAAGGTCTTATGTGCATGGACTTTGTCCGTTCGGCACCCGCTCCCCAATGTCACATTGGTAATTACATGAATTAATTATGAAATATTTCATTTCGATGATATTGATGTACGATTTTAGGAGTGAGAGAACAGATGAATCAAGCTTCCAGCTACATTGACTTGTCAAACATCTACTCGAACACTCTGAAAGAAGAACACAACCTTCGCGATGTAGATGGAGGTTACCTCAAATCCCCCACCGAACCTGATGGACGCTACATGCTTCTTCGTTCCAGTGATCCCAACGATGGCTGCAACCGCCCAGATATGGTAGCTGCCAACACTCCTTGCTTCCGTTCAGGTTCCTTTATATTTTTCTAAATTTAAGCTAGGACAACTGATACTTATGATAAACCGACAGGTGATCCCCGAGTAAACGAATTCATCGGCTTGACGAATATGAATCAAATTTGGATGCGCGAACACAATCGCGTCTCCGATTTTTTCATTAAAATTAACCCCCATTGGAACGATGAGCGCTTGCACCAAGAAAGCCGACGCGTCGTGATTGCAGAAATGCAGCACGTTGTCTACAACGAGTTCGTCCCGTTACTGCTCGGTATGGACTAATGCGAAATCCTACAAGTGCGTCTGGTTGTATAACACAACAAGCTTTCGTGTAACTTCATCAGGTGAGAAGCTGACCAAGTCCTTGGGCCTGAACTGCATGAAGGAAGGCTATTATCACGGCTACGACGATACCTTTGATGCCGGAGTGTCCAACTCCTTCGCTTCAGCCGCTTTTAGGTTCTTTCACAGTATGATGAAGGTAATCGTTTGTAAGATTTGAACCGACATTTGAGAAACATAATTCAATTATTTTTACATATATAGGGCTTAGTAGCGTTTGAAAAAGCCGGAAGCGGAGTTACCGAATTTGTCCAGCTACACAATATGCTTTACAATCCGTTTTCAATGTGGCAATTCGGTAAAGTCGACGAACTTATGCGCGGCAGTGCCGCTCAAAATCCTAGACCCATCCATACTTCATTTGCGGCTGAAGTAATACGAAATACTAATCAAGTTGAAGAAACAAACTGACATCAAATTTTTTTTAATCAGGTGGCCAATCATCTGTTCCAGCGCGACAACGAAACTTTTGGATTCGATCTGTTCGCTTTTGATATCCAACGCGGAAGAGATCACGGACTTCCACCTTATTACAAGTGGCGCGAGATGTGCAATCTTCCGCCAGCTGCTAATTTCACCCAGATGAAAGAGTTCATGCGGCCGCACTCCCTCGAGCTCATCCAGCGCTTCTATGTGTACGCCTTCAACATAAAATTTCCTTCTTGATTTTCAAAGACGTGGATAATCTGATAGGGATGGAACGCATTTGGACTTGTTCACCGGAATGCTGGCGGAGAATCCCCTTCCCGACGGATTACTAGGACCGGTGGCCAGCTGCATCATCGCCGACCAGTTCGTCCGACTCAAGAGAGGCGATCGTTTCTGGTATGAAACTGCCGATCCGGATCTCCGTTTCACTCCGGGTAATCAAATGTCGATTAAAGTTTTAAAATTTGAAATACTAATAATTGACATTCACTTTGATGAATGTAGGGCAACTGGCTTCCATAAAAGACGTGACTTTAGCCAGGGTCCTTTGCGAGAATGGTGACGCCATGGACACGATTCAAGAGAGAGCATTAGAGGCCGTCAGCGAAAGCAACCCACGCAAACACTGCTCGGGTTACCAAATTCCTCGTCTCGATCTCACACGCTGGTAAGCTTCGGTTTTATTCAGATGTCGTCATCACAACAGCTCACTCAACGTCTTGTTTATCAGGCACGAAGACAAGCCAGAGGGTCTTTCATGGAAACACTAGAGTCGAAACGGTGGCAATGGGTCGTTTCTTGTTTTATGCGTAATATATTTCTTCATCATACTTAATAATTTCGCATCTTTAAAGCATTAAGACGTAGAAGTCATCTTATGTTTTGTTTTTTTTGGCAGCAAAGGAAAAAAATCATTTTAAATATAAAATGTTGCAGGAAAATAAAACCGGTTCACAGATGTCATCGTAGTTTGTTTCACTTTGGATGTTGCTATCGCTTCGTTGTCAGCAGAATACAAACCCGTCGAATCGGTTGACATCAGAGACTGTAAGCCCATTCTGACTTGTGAATAGTTTTGGTATATAGAGATAAAAGCATGAAAATGCAGGTTACAGAAGATTCGTTTCTTTATTAAAGGTCATGGCGATTGGTCCGTATACAACGTTTTTTTGACATATAATTTACATATTTACAAATATATATATCATAATAATAATAAGTAGAGACCAATCAGAATGAAAATGGCAAAAAAAGACGGACGAAAAGAAACCATTCAGATTCGTTATGAGCTTAACATGGAAGGACTGGAGCGCGGAGCGATTTCCGCAAACTGAAAATACAAGGACAAAGAAAAAATAAAAACAAATCCTTTCCCAAAATGGCGGTTAGGAATTTTTCGCAAGACGTTGGCACTCTTAAGGATTCGACTTGAGGTACTTCGGCCCATTTGTCTCCAACAATTAGGCAACAACGGGTGGCGTGTTTAGATGAATTTCTCGCTATCGGCCGGCGGCACAGATGCCTCCCATTCGGCGTCATCTAAACACGGATCGCGACGGCCGTTGCTATGGTGCATCAGCAATGGTAAAGTGTTCGAATCGACAACTTTCCTAGCCGGATGCTGTTGGTGTAGGCTAGGCGTTGATCCGTTCCGAATATAGCCGCGTTTCAGCGAATTGCGCGAAAGGCTGTCGGTGGAACGGAGCAGATCTCCAGATGATCTATGCGTTCCATCGCAAAACGAAGTCTCTGCCGTCTCATCGTTCTCCGTATTGTGGCTACCATCAACGTAGAGTGGCCGATGTTGATCGGCGAATCCGTTGTGTATCTTGTGATGGTGATGATGGTGCACGTATTGGTGATTGGGTGAGACCGTAATAGTGTTGCCGTTCTCATTCGTAATTGGTTTACCGTTCCAGACGGATCGATCGTGATCTTGATTGGATGAAAAACATGAATCAGCATCGACTGTCAATTAATTCAAGAGCTTTTTCATCACAAATTACCTCGCTCTGCGCTTCTCTGGCGGCAGTGGTAGAGGGCGACTAGCAAAACAACCAGAATGGTCAGGCCACCCAACACCGAGCCGAGTACGACGTAGAGGGTGTCGTTTGTAACTGCTGTATCAGAGCTAACCACGTCCAGCGGGCCGATGCTGTTGCTAATGTCAGCGTCACGGTGGCCTCCATTGTGTTGCCGGTTGTTCGTAGAAGACGAAGGCGTGTAAATTGACCCTTGCGTCTTGGCTGTCAAGATTCGGCTGAATTCAGACGTACCCTGTCGGATGATACGAAAATTAGAAAAATTCCCTTGGATACCAAGATTTGTGCATCTATGTGAAACGACAAGTCAACTACGGGTACCTGCATGTTGAACGCCTGCATCTTGAGGTCGTAATGGGTCTCGGGCAATAAATGGGTGACAATGTGGGTGCGGGTGTTACCGCCCAGCACAGTCACCTTGGTGTAATCTCCGGCACTGGTCGTCGAACGATAATAAATAAAGAAGCCCTCAAGAGGAACGCTGTCCAATTCGGGATACTAGAAAAATAACACGCGGGTTAAGGAATTTCCTTCAGTATTGCTAATATGTGACGAACCTTCCACTGGATCATGATGGCGGACTGACTGACGGCCTCGGCTATTTCAATGACTGGACTGAAGCCGGGTTTTCTCTTTGGCGCTTCTTTCTCCAACAGAAAACGGCCAGAGTTGGGCCCCAGTTTGTTGTCGTTGTTGGAGTAGACGGCGGCTATCCGGAACCGATAAGTCTGTCCGGATCTGAGGCCGGACACTTCATAACTCCGGATGTGCGAGGGGATGTCCTCATCAATGGTTTTCCAGCGTGATCCTCGTTTATCCGCTTCTTTATACTGGACTTTGAAAAATTCGATGGGCAATCCTTCGTTGGGCGGAACCGACCAGCGGACCATCACCGACTCATCCGTCAAGCGAGTAATATTCGGTCGAGTAGGCGGTATCATTTCTGAATTGTAGAGAAATGTTTTTAATCGAGTCAGTCAAAGATTTCAAAGGCGTGATCGAGACAAACCTTTCAGTCGGTGTTTGCCTCCCTTCTTGCTCTTTTTGTCCGACTCTGAATGAGGTTTGAACGGCGACGGCGTCACCGCTGAATCGAAAAAACTGTCAGAGTCGAGATCGTCGTCATCTTCTTCATCCGAGAATGAGGTATGCGAAGAGCTGGATGACGATGATGAAGCGACGGAGCGAGGGATCACTTCCAGCGTGGCCGCCCCGCCGTCGACTTTGCTTAATGAATTGGACACGAAGCACTGAAAGATGCCAGCATGACGCTTGGTAACGTTGAGGATAGTCAATTGTTGATCTGCAAATCATTCCAAAATTTTTAATGAAAACGGGTTTTTTTCTCTTTCAGATTCTAATTATTGATGACGGATACCAGAAATGATGACGTGAGAATCGTTATTCAGGGCGTTGCCGTTAAAGACCCAATACTGCTGGGGAGGAGGTCGTCCTCGAGCCTGACAGTCCAGGCTGATTCGGGCTCCTTCTTCCACCCGGGAATCTTTGGGCGACTTGATGATTGCAACCGGTTCGGTCAGTTGCAACAGAGTCGGCGATCGAATAGGCGGGCCAGCCGCATTCGACGCCTCGCAATTGTAACCACCTTCGTCCTGGTCCATCAGGCCGGTGACGACCAGGGCTCCACCTCCCAGGTAATAGGAACGACCGACAGGAAGTGGTAGGTTGCCATCACGGATCCATCGGATCTGAGGTTTCGGCCAGCCGGTCACGGCGCATTCCAAAGTTACGTTATGACCTAGATGGGAAAACAAAAAGCAATGGTCGGTTATAGCAGCCCATCAATATCGACTCAATAGAAAGTCGAAACTACTCGACTCAAAAATAGACTACTATCACGTACCAATCTGGCTAATGTATCTCTCTTCCGGCTGCCAAGTGATTGTCGCCGGTTTGGTTCTAACGGGAGCTCCTCTGACCACCAACTTGAGAACGCGCTGACCATCAATCAGCTCGCCCGTGATGTGGTTGGCTGCCGTGCACGTATACTGGCCCTGGTCGGCTGAACTGACATTGATAACGTGCAGATTGCCCGACACCATCAGTCTCACCCGGTCTGTAATACATCACACGTCGGTTGGTTAGATTCCAAAAATAATCGCACCCCAATAAGGTTTGACAGGGGCCAGTTATATACCATTGTTGATGACCGGCTTGCCATCCTTGAAAAATGTGATCGTGGCTGGCGGATCCGACGGTGGCGGTGGACAGGGAAGAACGGCCGTCTCGCCGGCGAACACTTCCAGCGTGTAAATGCTGCCACTACTAGACAATCCGCTGCCGTTATCCCTCAACGTCGGCCGGCCCGGTCCTGATGGCTGGAGCGACCTGTATCGCATAGAAAAGAAGGATCCAGGATGTCCGTCAGACCAAAGTCGACTCAAAATTGAAACTATTCCAACTACTACCAAAATAAAAAAAAAGCAGCAACACTCACTCTGATTCTGAAGACCCAAACGACGGTGGCAAATGGGGAAAGTCGCCCAGTACTGCGATGGATAGCCGGGCAGGTAATGACGTCAAAGCCACGGCTCCGAACCAAGCGACGCACTGTTATTGAACGGATGTAACGGATTTATTTATGTAACAAGTCATCAAGGAAGCGGAATGTTTCGTTTTTATTTTGTTTTTCATTTGTACAGACCTGATAGTCTCCGGCCTGCTGTCGATAGCGGTGCGCATTCTTGCTGATTCGGATGATGAGAGGATGGGCGGACTTGGACGACCCTTCCGCCTCTTTCCTGTGAAATTCCGCCAAAGAGAGAAATACCTCGCTATCATTCGATTGTCCGACGGGCAGTGATAAGAGTAAATGTGTATGTGTGATTACATTCGAAAAGATGCGGCATCATCCTCGATGGCTCTCCCTTTACGCCGATTAGAAGAGGACCCGCTATTGCTGGAACTATTGTGAGCTGACATATCGGCGCCATTGTGAAGCCAGACGACCCGTTCGGGTGGAACGTTGGTCTCGCACTCAAAGACCACTCGATCGCCGGGAGGCGCCACGATCGGTTGAGGTGAGCGGACGAAAGACACTCCCGACGTCATCGTGACACCACCTAAATATACAAGTACATACAATATATCCGTGGCTTTTTATTTGGTTATTTCTTCTTCTGCCTGGGTACACACACACAAAGTCCTACAAACACTATTTGGTTACTTGCGGTCGAGAACAAACAATCGTACATCAAGTCCGACTTATTGATACAACGAGTGGTGCTACAACATACCAGCAGCAACAGCAGTGGCGGCCAGAAGGCCCGTGATGACTAAAGATGCTGTCCAGAAGCGGGAGCAACGTGCAGCAGCAGGGACGGCCATGATGTAATCACCCAGGAGTTAAAAAACACCAGCCGCAACAGCCCGGCAGCAGCAATATACTAGGAACTCTCGCGGGCGAAGGGAAGAAAATGATAACACAAAACGGTCCCGTCTCTCAACGAAGCCAGAGACGCTCGTTAATCAAGCGCGGATGTCAGCCTCCAATTCCTCCTGTTTCGAATAATTAATCGAGATGAATGAAAACGTTTTCGGTTCGGGCAGTAAGGCCGAGAATTAAGAGGTCATTTCACGAAACATCGAGTTGATTCACCTTAATGGAATGTTTTGGTAAAGAGTTTTTTTTTAGCCAATACCGAGAAATAACAAAAGCCAGTTCTTATCAAAAGGCTGTGGGCTTTGCCTTGTCGTGGCGCGTTGGGTAAAACAAAAGGAAAGTTTGACAGCGACTTCGGTGGAAACATGACACGGCCATTCCAGTTACCTCCCTCCCTTTTTGATTGCTACGGGAATTGAAGAAGAAAATAGGCGGAGTTGTTTCAGAGAGAGGGTATCTTTCCAAGGAGATCAGTCATTTGTCAAGGAATGTCCGTTGTTGTTGTTGTTGTGGACTATCATCTGATTCACGCCTTGCGGCGAAGCTTGTAAAATGAGGTAAAACGTACCGAAAAAACGAGGGACAGTGGTACTAAATTCAACCGAATAAAGCCCAGAGATGATATCAAGATAACGACCTAGGCAATTGTGAAACGGGGCGGTTACCCCAATAGGCCTGTGGTGGTAAAATGCTTGGAAGCGGGCGAACAACACCCTTGGCCATCTATGGTCATAAGGAAAATTCTGTGGCTTTTGGCGTTTTCTTTCGTATTTTTCCGTTTTTATTTTAAACGGAAACTTCTTGATCGAAAATAAATAAAATAGAAAATTGTGTGTCGTCGAGTCAAAACTATTCCGGATGATCAATAGCTTTTAAAAATAGACTCGGTGCGCGCGCGTGTTGTGTCTCGTTTCGTCCCACTTGGCAACGAGCCTTATTTTCCACACGGGCCCAAAGGTTTGTTATGACTTTGGCGACGATGCATTTTTTTTTTTTATTTTAGAAATTTGTGTTAATAGGTTCATGCCCGAAGGAGTAGAAAGAGAGAGAGAGAGAGACTCGAGAGAGAGATGGCACCCTAACTTCCCCTGTCCGGCAGCAGCCAGCAGGAGCAGCACCCAATTAAAGGCCATCCTCAAGGTCGAATTTATGGCATGACTTTACTAACAACAACAAGCCCGGGTAGGAAAAGAAATTAAAAAAGAAGAAGAACACGAAGCGGAAAGAGATGGGGCCGGCCAACTCGTGAGCGTTCGAGGTTGAAATATAGAGAAGGTATTCAAATGAGCCGTGGAGCAAGTTTGGCCGGTTTGATGCAATCTCGTCTTGTTGCTTCTTCTTCTTCTTCGTCTTCTCCTTCCTCCTCTACCTACTTCTCCCCCAACGGACAAAAAAAGAAATTTTCGAGTTTTCTTGTTTTCTTTTTTCATTCGTTAACATTTTTCTTGTTGGTGAAATGGGAATATTCACCTGTCATCTCGGCACATTTTAATTCGTCAAGAAACATTCTCGACTGCTGCTGCTGCTGCAACGCTCAACTACGCCATAAATCGTCGTTCCCTTAAGGAAGATGTTAACGACGTCGGGTAAGAAGAAGAGAAGGAAGACCAAGAAGAAGAGGAAGAAAAAATAAGAATCTTTATGATATTGCGATAGAGCATCAAAATCTCGATGTGCATCACCGAATGACGTGACTTGAGCTCACTCCCGGATCTCTCGCAAAAGTTCTTTTTACCAACCAAACCACCCAAGACGACGACGACGACGCCGGCGTCGTTACATCCCCGACGGTGCCCACAGAGTGTCCTCTTTTTTTCTCTCTCTCTCGAGTGAATCAAAAATTTAAAACAAAGGAAAAAAATAAGAAATAAATCTAGGTAGTGGTGGTGGATAGTGTCCCAGAATTACACCAAAGGCGACATCCCGTTAATTGTTCTGTGGGGGGGGGGAGAAAAGCTACTAGGCGAACCAACTAGTTCATTCATTAAAAAATCCGACCGGAAGGAGGGATTTTGTTCGACAAGGACCATTAACGGCATTTGCTCCCCCCCACTTCTACTCACTTCCATCCTTTTGTTGTGTACTCTCTTTTGTTTTTCTTGAAAGAGGAAAATGAAATTCAAGAAAAGCAGCTTAGAACTAAAAGAAACTTTTCCCTTTTTTCCCCACTCAGTGAATTTCATCCTAATTCGTTTTGATGTATCGTTGACGACTGGGACCATCAGGTGCGTGATTGTGTGCAGTTGGATGACGAAACGTGAAACATTCCCTCACGATCACCGTCCATCAATCACGCAACATCCAAGAACAACTGTCGAATTTTCCTCTGTGTCGATATTCCGACTACTCATCAGCCGATGCAAATGAACTCGAACTCGTCTCGAGAGGGTTGGTTATAAGAAATAATAAATTTTAATGGTTTCGACAAAACCAAGTGGTAAAACAAGTGAAAATCCTCCGCTTGCCTCTCTCTCTCCTTCTACCACTTCTTTTTTTGGCACCGTCATAATATCTTTTTAGGGGGCTGCTGCTCCTTTGTTCTACAGTCGAGGGCGAGTCAAAGAGTTTGCGAAGAAGATAACGGGGCGATAGGTCGAAGAAGCGAGTGTCAAACTCGTGTTCGAGGGTCAAAAGATTTTTAGGGTTTGCTCTTGGCCGATGGTAGGGTAGAGGCGTCCGTTGAAAGAGCCCTAGACAGGCATTTCTTGTAATTTGGAGCCATCCTCAACGTGTTTACAAGATGGTCGTTCAAAAATAAGAAAAGCAGAGGGGGGAAAGAAAGAATAGCCTACGGCTTTACTGCCGAGGGTTTCCAGGTCATTTCTTATTTATTTCGGGTGGAGGGGGGAAAAAACCTTTTTTTTTCTTCTTCCTACTTCTTTTAAGCCCTTTAGAGAAAAGAAAAGAGAAGAAAAAATCCTCGTCACCCCCCTACCGATGTTTCTTCTATTCTCTTCCAACATTCTCTTATTTTGACGAACGAGATTGGAGATTTTCAACAGCTAGTTGACAGCCACCACTTTCTGAAGGACTCTCTCTCTCTCTCTCTCTCTATCTACTGCTAGTAGTAGTTGTGTTAGTTTACTGGTAGACGTAAACGCACACAGCAGAACAAGTGTACAGAGTATTTTCGTCATTCCCACGGCTTTTAAGCGGGCGTGGGCGCACAACATTCCTGAAAGTCCCTAACTAAGTCCATGACAAGACGTCATCTCGGCTCTAGTGGCGCCAAATCATCTGTAATTACAAGTTTTCAAGAGGTTAATTTTTACCGTTGAGTTGATGGCGGCCGGCCGCCGCCATTTGTTTCGTTCCCGATGCCAAAATAAACAACACCTTTCTCTTTTTCTTTTCCAAATTCCAACGGGCCGAATTACACACTGCAGACCGAACAGACACACACACACACACGCTGCAGTGCACCACGCACACACAGACGAGCACACACAGTAGTGAATTCGTCAGGGAAAAAATGTGTGGTCGTCAATGTTTTGATTCGATCTGCTGGCTACGCAATCACATGGCACCACCACTTGCAAAACAATATCTTTTTGCCCACTTCTCCAGAAAGTTTTCGTCTTCTTCTAATCCCAAAGATGCCGATAACAATGTCTTTAACGTTTTCTTCAAAGTTTTCGTCTTTTCTCTTTTTTTCTAACCAGAAAGAGAAGGGGAGAGAGCACCCTGGAGCTAAAGTCGGCACGACACGTTCTATCTTTTCGGAGAAGAAGACGAAACTTGGGTCTCTGTTTTTCCAATTTTGAAAAAATAGCAGTCGCAAAAACACTGAAGGAATTTTAAGAAGTGTGGGTGTTTTGTCCACAAAACTGTCAAGGCCGCTTTGCAATAGCCAGTCGGTTTGTTAAGAAAAAGCGAAGAATTCACTTGACGGTTCGAAAGTTTCAAGTTTGTAGCCGCAACACACACAGCCAGGCTACACAGCCACTAGGCAACTGGTGGCGCGTTTTCCTTTTTCCTCCTGTTTTCGTCCTTTTTCCTCTCTCTCTCTACTAGTCGACGTCAGCGCTATCTGGCGGCCAACACTTTGAACTGAAACAAAAGAACGCTCGCCATCAGCAAGGAAAAAGAAGACTCGGGTCTTTTTAAAAAATGACTCCGCCTCTTACCTACTGCTAGTAAATACACTGATGATGGTTTCCAGTCGTCGTCGTCGAAAAAACCACTATCGCGTAACCATTTCGCTACCGCCAGCGACCGCAACCATCAATTACGGGCCCAATCAACATTAGTCACGGTTCAGTTGGTTCCAGTTTGTGGTAACATGTACTTTCAGATTGAAACGATGTCCATGATGTAGAACGCCCGATCGGCCAGCGTCCACCATTAGTCTGCAGAAAGCATTAGTATGTTCATGTCTTCAAATTCCTTCCTTTTTTTCGCTTTCTTTTTTTGTTACATTTTTGGCACATTCGTAACTCAATTCAAACGTATTTTATAGAGGTTAAATGCGGTACGGCGGGATAAGACAATATATGCTAACTGCTAACCGCATTCGTATAAACGGACGGTCAACGCCACTACGTACGGCGCAAATGACATCCGGTCCGAAAACGGAATGACCTCAGCATTTTAGTTAAGTATTTTTTTGGCTGTAAATAACGACGAGGCAGAAAAAAAAGCACTTTTCTACATTCCGTCGTAAAAGCCGCACGGAATGCGAGGCATTGTAAGCATCTCTAAGTCGCGAAATCAGCTAAAAGGTATATAGAAGAAGCTGTCGAGATTTCTCTTTACCGTTGGAACTCTCAACTCGGGTTGGGCTGCCATCATTTCAGGTGTATATACAGTGGCCCGCATTATTATTATAGTAGGTATATAATACTATATTTTCTCTTTTTGCGCCAGCGATACGGGTGGGTCGCGATGTATTTATTGTGTTTCGGCCGGATGTGAGCTGGTACTATGGCGCGTCGGTCGTCTAGAAAAACATGGACGCGCCATTCAGATTCTTCTCTTCGCATGCCTGGTCCTTTGGAATCTTTCTCTCTTTTTCTTTCATCTTCTGTTCGCCTATTGAATAACAGAATCGACCGGAAGAATCCGAACGAATGGCCGTTGCCACCCTTCTTCCTCCACCTGGAACTCCTCCTCTCGGCGACCACCCGCACGGGTCACGGTTAATGGAGAGCGGCGGCCGCCGCAAGAGTAGAGAGAGAGAGAGAGGAGGGCCGTATATCCCGCTCGCGCATCCGACGCGGCTAGCACGCTTCGTAACGATCCAATTAAAAGATCGTTCTAAGTTTCCAAAGTGCTGTAATGAGTTGTGGGGCCGTCCTCCCCCCATCCACTCATCTTCTTCTTCTTTTTTTAACTTATCTTCAAGTAAGAGAGGAGAAAAAAGCATCAGAAGAATGGAGGAAAGGGGTTGGAAAAAGGCCTTGTGTGTGTTGTTGTACTATAGACTGACGGGGTGATTTGAATGCGACGGACGGGCGGGAAAAATTCCAAAGAGCGAACGAACGGACCACCCGTGCGTTGTAAGAGATGGTTTCTTTCGATCATGGCGTAGATAAACACGAACACAACGAAATATGGAAGGGGCGGAGGGGAACAAAGATGAACTGTATGACATATGATATCGGTAAAACTAAGGTTCTTTTAGACTTCAAGTCTTTTAAGCCGTCGGCGCGAGAATCACGTAGCGATGCATTCGATTCGAGTTCTTGAGATTTCAATTAATAAAAGATGATTGCAACACTGTGGGAATACGAATTCGATCCTATTCGATTAAGGATAAGTTAATCAATTTCGAGAAAGTCGAGAGTGGGGAATCCAATTGACTCTTGTTTCGTAGGAGGGGAGGAGAGAAAAACAATCACGGATCGTTCAGTAAGATATATTGAAAGGTGACTCTTGTTTGGAGGCCGAGGAATCGATCAGTGGGAACAAGTGGGAAAGATATGGAAATGAAGAGAATCCATTAAGGGCATGCAGCAGACAAAAAGGTATTGAAACGAATCATAGGCATCTGCCCTCTACGGGTGAAACGTAAGAATCGATCAAGAATCAATTCGAAATAAGGTATTGAAATTAATCGACTCCTCCCGTGAGTTTCCCTACAACATAATTGAAAGGCAAATAAGTAAAAGTTGACAGCTATGGATTTAACTTGGGAAACCACTGGAAGGAAACCATAAGTTTAAAATACATAATCCCAACTGTTATAATCGGATAGCCAAGAAGTCAAGGATGAAATTGAATGAATATAATCCTCCCTTTGCCGGGCATTGAGGACATAATTATTTCCAATTTTAAGGTCCGAAGAATATAAAAATGTTTCGAAATGACCCTTATTTTTTCTTCTTCAGTTGTTATTTAACGGAATGGTTGAAGAAACAATCAAATGCTGCTGGATTCGCTTCCTGGACAATTTCATTTTTTGTTCTTTTTACTTTCGTTCTTTATTGAAGAATCAATGAAGAATAAAAAGATATCAAACCGCAGAGATAGGAAAGCCATCGAAACGGATTCGGTTCCCGTGGCGGAGGAATCCACATCAAGTTACCGTCGAAGGTGTTGAGGCGCGTACAGCGGGGCCCCGCTAAAGGGGGCGGAGATAGGAGAGAAGCCCAGGTATTAGCGAAGATGGCTTAATCGGCGCCTCGGAGAAGACCGTAGAGATAAAACCGTGAGAAGGAGGCAAGGAGCTCGCACATTCACATATTGTTGGTTGCCTCGAGATGAATAATGTCGACGTTGTATTAGTTTGTTAAGAACCGCCTGAACTTTTAGCGCTGATGCCGTAGCTTCGCGTCGCTTGGCGGAAAAAAACACCAGCCAACCTACGAACAAGTTGTGAAGAGAAAATACGCGCAAGCCGTTAAAGTCCCAAATTTTTTTTTCTGTTTTTTTTTTTTCCTCCGAAAGGAAGGAAGGAGAAAAATCACACGCCGGTTCCCTCTCCGCTACCATTTAGGGTCATGACGACACTTTGCTGCCTCCCGCTTATAGGCGTCCGGCATCGTTCCAAAATGAAGAAAAGGAAGAAGAAGAAAAAAAGAATATACAACTTCTTAACACCCCTTGTAAAAAAATGGATAAATAAAACGCCATTAAAGTAAAATAGCCCAGAGGACTCTATATAGCCGACGTGCGCAATGACGTCACGCTGCTGAATTCAAGCGATTTCCGATTTAACGAGGTTTTTTACAGCTTGGGAAAGCAGAAAAAAAGAATCTTTTTTCCCCCTTGCGAGCGGCCAATAATGCAACAGTCGAAATGAAATAATGGCCGACGAAAAGAAAGAAACACAAAAAAATAAGGATAGATTTTTTGTAGATGTATACAGCGAGCACGACGCCCTTGTCAACGAGAAAAAAAAGGCAAAGAAATATCTATACTGAGAGAACTATCGATCAAGACATTGTTCGAATGATTAGATTCCGCCGCATCGGCTCCAAGGAATGCCGTCCTCCTTCTCGCCCGGTCTCTGACTCACGCAAGGTCGCTGCGTGATTTTTCACAGCCGGTGCTTACATGTCTAAAAAAGACTTCTTCTTTATTCTTCTTCTTCTTCTTCTTCTTCTTCTTTTAAGAGAAGAGAGAGAAAAATAAACTTGTTTATCTTTTCTACCACTTCGGACTGTTAGAGAGTGTTCCGTAATCAACCATCAGTCGGCTTTTTTTTAGGCTATTGGATTTTTGTGTTCGCTTCTTAACGCAGAGTGACTTGGGAGGAGGACGACGACAGGGCCGAAATAACATAACAACATCAAAGACTCTTGTATTTCACGGTTGCTGCAGACTTCTCCGGTTCCACGAGACATTCGATACTACTAGTCGAAGATAAGTACATTCCCATATTCCAGCCCCCTCGTCAGATCTTCTTTGTTACGCAGTTTGGTATGTTTATAGAGGAGACAGCAGGCCTGCAAGTAAGATGATGAATTCATTCAAACGTTCCAAAAGCTTTATCCCCATGGCTTTCCATTTTCGACCGCTGGCGTCGTCAAAATGCTAATCAAGAGGAGAAAAGGGCGACGTCGCCGTCGTCGGTCCCGTCTTGAGCGATGGTCGCTAGTCAATATTTGCACACGGACGCGACGACGAGGTCGTCCCGAAAATGTCTAGCTGCCGTCATGTTTTACATGAGCCCGCCGCTAGCTAGCCACATTGAATCGCATCGATTTATCTTTGGATTTTTTTTTCTCTTTCTTTCTTTCTTTCTTCTTACTGCCTTATAGACTTTGAAGGCCTTCCATTTTTAAAAAATATATATATATAGTATATATATATTGTGTATAGACGAAAGGCTTATCAGCCCGTGTAAGGTTGCATGGTTTGGAGGAGGTTTTTATAGCCCCGGCATCGCTTCGGCTCCCACCGCTATACGTTATAAAAGGTATGGAATTTCCCGTCCGTTGTTGGCTGGCCGTGCTGCATCTACACGACTTCTTTTTCGTTTTTTTTTTACTTCTTCCAATTTTTTTAATTTTCAAAGTGTTCGAGTTACTTTTTATATTCCCGTAGGGGCGTTGCAATCTCGGCATCACCACTTCTTAATTCTCCTCCAGCTCTCACCTGTGCGCTTCAACACGGGAGAAAAATGGAAATTCGATCTATCGACAGATTTAAACGGGCCAAGGTGGGAGTGGTCCCTCTCCACCTGGACGGCTCGCTCAAGTTGCCTTTTTCACTTAACCTTTTTTTTTTTGAAAAATGATGTTATTAATTTGAAAGTAAGATAGTGTAAAAAAAGGACAGGATGCCAGTTTTGTGCACTAGATTTTGTTTTTTAATGGCGTCAATGCGGCGTTACGGCTCTCCAGATGAATTACAAAAAAATCAATTAACCTGGAATAACAAGGAGGGGAAGCGAAAAAAGAGGCCGCCCTAATGAATTGGAATGGACGCGCGGCCGGCTTTCGGGCTTATTAGTAATCGCCTACACCGTGAAAGTCGTTCATCCTCGCGTTTTTTTTTTTCTTTTCATTTTTTTCTTTTTTCCGTTCTTTTTACGACCCGTCTCATTATCAACCGGATATTTTAAAAACTTTTTTTCTCTCTTTCTCTCTCTTCAGATGACGAAAGAAACCATCAAAACTGTACATAGTCAGCTTTTTAAAAGGGGAAAAAATGATATCTTTTCTTAATTTTTAATTTTTAATTTTTTTCTATCGTCATCATAAATCTGGATGGCGAGTTTTTCCTCGGTCATCAACTGGTTTTATCCGAAATGGACATCGCACCTGTCTGTATACAACAACGATTGGCAACTTGTTCTTTCGGAAATTATCTCAAAAGTTTCAACGCATTTTCGAAGGAATCTCTATAGACGAAACGAATGTATATTATCGACCAAGTGAGGTAGAAAAAGAGAGAAGAAGAAGAGAGAGGTTATCTTCAGAAAATGTTTCGGCTTATAACCGCCATCACCTCCAGAATTGGTCGTGTTGTTTGGGCTGTTGTTGTTTTCTCTCTCGCCCCAATCCTGATGCTGCTGCTGACGAACATGCACTTTTGATTCCCATTTTAGAGCCGGTTAGCCGCCACCTTCTTCTTCTGTTCAACTAGCAACGGACGGCCATGTAAGGGCAAGCGCCGGCCTGGCCGGCTCTGGCGCGAGCTGTTTTTTCTTCTTCTTCTCCTCTAGCGCGCGCGCGCATCTATTTATCGTCAGCTAGCGAGAATGAACATAAAAATCGTAACGCTATTTCATTCGTGCGTATATATCTACATTTGTGCGCGCCAGCACGTTGGCCACACCACGTCACAGTTTCGATGAATAACTTCATGCCTTTCTAACCTTAGAGCCTGTTGTTGGTATTTTCTCCGACCCGGTGTTTGCATAATCCACATAACCTGCCACTGTCAACAAATTCTATCAACTTTTCTACTTGCTCGGTCGTCAGTCTACGACCATTTTCAGCTTAAACCCTTTGAACGTACCACAAGTGAAATCTTTTAGCCTATATATAGTAAACACCCAACAAAGCTCAAAGTTGAAGATTTTCTTCACCCTGCAGTTGACTTTACATCACTGTCACAGAGCAACAAAAACATTTTCTTTTTCTATCTTCCTCTTCTTTGGGTTTGTCAGCTGTTGTTCTTTAATGACATGTGCGTGCATTTCAAGCCTGGGTCTTTTCTTCCTGTTGACTCCCCGATGACAGAGATTTTGTTTCTAAACAGAAACGACAAAGTACCGTAGAGCATCCAGCAGACAGGCCTTCTGTTGAATACTGAATGAAGAAAACGAGGTGTATGCGCGGTCAAGGAAAGTTCTTTTTCTTTCCTCTCTTAGAAGAGACAGAAGGAACTTGGAGGCTACGTAGATTTGAATGGTCCCCTTCACGTTGACGCAAATACGCAACGTCACGAAAAGTATGCTATCTAATATGTATAAAAGAACCTTCCAAGAGAAAGAGCATTCTTTCATTCATGCCATCTGAGAGAAAAAGCTCTTTGGTTCTTCTCCTAAAAGCTGCGGAGCGGATGACACGTTGGAACAATTGCAAGCAATGAATGTCTGTCTTCTCCAGGTCTTCTCTCTCTTTTCCACCATGCCATCTCACCTTCACCCCCCAAGATACTCTTTATTCTCTCCATTTTACTACTACATTCAGTGGCTGCCAAACTAGTTGTAGAGAGGGGAAAAATATACATTAGACCTTCAAGACAGTGTGCATAGCGCGGCATAGCCAACCGTATCCAATCGATTTTAGAGCAAACTGTGAATCAAATAGAAATACTAACCCATCAAAAGAAAAGAATCATCATCAGAGCTAATTTCTTCTTCTGGTACAGTCTAGTAGTGATGTAGTCAGTGCTGGTTTGCAGGTGTTTGCTCGAGACCGCCGGCTGCGGTAAGCGAATGCGCCATTCCGGTTTTCTCTTCAGTATAGCGCGAGCGATCCGCTTATGCTAAGAAGAAGAGAGAATAGATGCCCATTCAGAATATAAGGGAGACTCTAAGCTTTTTAGTAATCGAATTTTCTATGGTAAAGAAGAGAGAAAAAAGCTGGAAACTACGACGGAAGGAGGAAAGACGCAGCGCACAGAAAAAAAGAGACGTCCAACCGAGTCACCTTCCAATAAAACGAAATATTTAAAAAAACCCGCAGCCCGTTTTTTTTATATTTTAAAGACGGTTAATTGAGTCACTCATATTCCGAAACGAAGAGTGTGGATGCTATGCGGATGTTGAGAGGGCTCACGGGCAAGTTTTTTCCCTCTCGTCTTATCATCGACTTCCTTTATTATATGCCATAGAGCCTTGTTTACATAATTTTTTTTCTTTCTCTCCCAATTTTTTATTATCTCTCCTTTTTATAAGAACTTGGAAAGAAATGAAGGGCTCTATATGTCGCGCACATTCGATTCCGGCTCCTGGTCAAATTCAAGGTTTTCTATTTTTATACTACATTTCCATGTATATCAAGCGGAAGCTACGAAAGTTTTCTAATCAAAATTACATATTATTTCTTTTCGGTAAAAATTTTCCCTCCATTTTTCCGATATTTACGACAGATAATATATTAAGAAGGAGACGGGCGAGAAGGAGAGAGAGTCAGATGCTCTCTTTTATTCCTAAACGACCTTGCGTTGATCATCGGTTGATCGTTTGCCAAGACGGCAGGTGGTCCATCCTCCTTCTAGTCCTCTTCTGGGTCCTGGCTATCTCAGTTTGATGAACATCCTGCAATCTCCACAACGCAGCGGTCGAGAGGCGAGCCTAGCGCGCCGAAAATCTTTTTTTTTCGCTGGAATAATACTATCGCCATCTGCATCAGATGTGTGTGATTCGTCGGCCAGCAGCTGCAAATCTTTTTGCAGCTTATAGCGTCTACAAAAAAAAATACTAAGCTTTTCTTCTCTGAAAATACTTCTCTCTCTTCTCTTTTTTTGAATAAACTTCTTTTCTTTTCGGATTAGAGAACAAGACGAAGGACGTTGAAAGTCCAGCTTCTTCCTAGGGGATTTATTTCAACGATGCTGTGCGACGTATAGAAAGTACCTACACATAACGATATTTATATTTTTTCACTGCGTCATGCGGATTCATACATCAACTGGCCCTTCATCAGCCCAGGGCACCATTATTTGGTAGTCATGATAAATCGTTTACATACACACACACACCTGTCGTTCGTTTTCCACACGGATGACCGGCCCACTCCCCTTGCGCACCTGTGTACAACCGTTCAGAATGTCGTTGGAGGGGGGAAAGCTCTCTTATCCTTTCGGTGGCTTCGCTGGGTGTCTTGTTATGTTCCTGGTTGTGTTCCAATTAACTAGAGGAGACACAAAAAAAGAGAGGGAACAAAAGACAAAGAATGACCGGTGGAGAAAGGCGAAGCGACTTGAACCCATCGCCTCCCCACACCCAAACAAGCTTGGTTATATAGCTGCTAGCTGCTGATGTGGTGTGGATTGAATTAAACATTAAGAACGAAGAGAGAGAGAGAAAGACCAGTCTGAAAGATTTACGGCCAAGAGAAATATTCCTTTTTCTCTTGAAAAAAAGTTTTGGGGGGTCAACGTTATTCTTTGTGACAGCCGCCCTAGCAACAGCTACAGGAGAGAAAACAAAAAGTACCGTAAATCTTCTTGCGCCTTAATTGCTCATTATCTCCTTTTCCTTTGCGCTCACGTGCTTGCGTTATGCGCCGGACTCGTTTTTCTTTCGTCAGAAAATATTACGCATCTTTCATCGATTTATATTCCCTCGAGCGGCGAGTGACAGCGCCAACTCTGTCCGTGACGAATGCCAACTGCCCTCGGATTATTCCCTTATATTTCCTTGCAAGTATGTTCAACTCGTAAATCAACTTCTTTTCTCAAGAAAAAATATTTGAAGAAATAAAAGATTTCTTTATTAGATGTGTGTTGTGAGGAGAACGACCCGTGACAATTGAACTATGTAAATGAGGACTGCAACGAAAATTTGTATGAAAATTAAAAACCCTTCATTGTTATTATTTTCGAGCCACAATCGACTGTTCTCTTGATTTCAATAGGAACGTGGAATCCCAGAATAGAAAAGACATCCTGGCCGAAACGAATGGATTATTATGCTAGTGTTGCAAGAACAAGAAATATCGGACCGAGCCGAAACTTCTATCACGTTTTCATCAAATGTATTTTTTCCCCACGAATAAATGCGAAAACATTCATGAACAATGCGGCTGATGAAAATGCATGCTGAGTGACCGTAGGCCGTTCTTTGCCTTTTTTTGGTGGTTTCGTGGTGCATCACGAATCGTGCAGGGATTTTAAAAAACTGAGGAAAGGTCCTCCAGCTTGTCCAAAAAGAAGAAATTCCCGTATTCACAACAGTGCTACGCCATCTGACGATAAAAACTAGAGATCCGTTCGGGCGTGGCAGGCGCTCAAGATTCAATTTTTGGAAAAGCGCGCGATTTCATTAACTAGGTGCAAAGGTTCATGGGGGATTTCGGCATATTTAAGTATTGCAGGCGCACAAAAAGAAGACAACAGGACTTAAGTGGGTTAAGAAATGCATAGAGGCGTATTATAATTTTCAAGTTTCGCGTTGGCAAAGTATGGTGTGGGTGGGCTTTAGTTTTAGGGATAGATAGGATAGTTAAATGAAAAACAATTTTTGGTAGATTCTTGCACATTACTTTTTACTTGTAAAATATCATTGTATTTGATAAAATATAACTTTCATTTTCATTATCAGTAAAAGAGGTGGTAGTTTCAACCATGTGTTGTTATTTCTGGATAGCAAAATACTACTCAGTATTGCTAAAGATCCTCGAGTTTCTTTTGACAGACGAATTTTAAGTTTCAGTTGAAATTAAATCTATTGCAAAGTCTGTTGAAATTTGCGTACAAGTAAAATGTCTTCCGTTTCCACTTCCGCGAAATAGCCTGCCAACCTGCTTCCATTTCTGTGGAATAACACGGAAAAGAGACACAACTTGCGCGACATTTGCGCGTAAGTTCCGACGCCCGGTTAAGAGGGAGCCTGTTTGGCCATCCCTCGCGAGAAATACAGAGCTGGTAATCATTCAATATTCCTTTTCTTTGTTATTTCTTTATTTGCGTCATTTTCGTCCTAACGTGTAAGAACCCCGCAACACAAACTTCGACAAACTTCCGTTAAGTAAAGTTTTTGATAACACAAAAGAGGCATTGAATTATTAGATGTTATCTGGTTTCATCGATACGGTTTCGTTATCGAATTTACTCTCAATTTAGAATCACTCGAGTTCGGGACTTTCAGTGAACTGTAAATTAACGACTCGGTAGCCGTTTGAAGTTTTAACCAAGCTCCGTTATCTATTTGACACCTTTCAAAGTTTAAAGAACTATCTTGCATTTCCGTGCATTTCGTTGTAGTTTTATTTCTTTTTATCAACCAGGTGGAACTGACATAAATTTATTGTTGCAAGTGGATTCACCAGTGCGAATTATTAGCACTAATGATAGGGCAGGACAACGCGATTCGCAGAGAATGTATTCGCGTTTTCAGCCCATACATCTCGCATCCGTTTTCTTAACGCATTCCTCCATGGGTAAATATTCTTACTCATGCGAGATTAATGCCCTTCAGCCTTTCGGATATAACCCCGTGCAAAACTCTCAGTTGGCAGAGTTTTGCACCACCACACCGAGTCTCTGTAAGTCTAGCCTTATCATTGAATTATTAGATGTTATTTGGTTTCATCGATACGGTTTCGGTTACGGGTTTTGCGTTTAGCTCAACACCTACAAAGAAGCGGTTGAGCGATCCAAGAAGATCGACAACAAACGTTTGTTACTTGGTAAGCATTAACTACCGTACTTGAAGTCCAAGTACTGCGTTCCAGTTCCAGTTCCGTGACAATCCAATTCTATTATTGGTGCTGGTGAATCTGGCAAGAGTACAATTGTGAAACAGCCATTGAACCACACGAATTAAGCCATGAATCCACACGAAATTCAAGAAAAACTGCGTCTGCGCGATTAAGCCGGTCGACATACCGGAAAGTGGCTCTCATATTCAACATCTAGGTTGGCCCATGTGAGGACTCCTACTACGCAAACGTGTTCAAGACACGCGCGCAATTTATACTTATAACCCCCCTGTCATTTTTTCCCCTTTCGTACAACAAACGGCAGACGGCTATCACCACTTTCTTTTATCACTCAGCGACCTTGCAGAACATCTGTCTTTATAAATTGTCGGATTTAACCATGGGTATAATTGTGCAGAGTCTAGAATGTCGCATCACCCAGATGAGTAGAATACGGAAACTAGCTTCATTATGTGTCCATAAGTAGGGATGCACACGGATCGGATGGGATGGTCGGATCTATCCGATCCGAACGATTTTATCCGAAACCGAACCGATCCGAAAATTTTTTTTTCTCTTCGGATCGGATCGGTTCGGATCGGACAAATCAGATTAAAAATCCGAGATAATCCGATCTGATCCAAAAATCCGATGCGACTTTAATATTTCTAACCTGTTTTAATGAAAAATATGCCCATATATTGGCTAAGACTTAGCTTGTTATTATAGAACCCGTCGGTTTTGTGGATATAGCGCCCAGCATGCCATATACTCAACTCTTTCAATTTAAAAACTCAACAAATATTATTTCAGAATCCTCTCTCTTGTTACATGATGTCGGAACGAAATATATATTGCAAATTGCGTAATGGAGCAGGGGGGGGGGGAGAGAGAAGCCGTTCAAATTTTTTTAAGTTCATGTAAGGCAGGTATAGAAAAATCGCGTTATGAGGGGAAGGGGCGTCACAAATTTGCCCCAAAAAGCTTATGTAATTCTAAACTGCTGGCATAACGTTGCTCTAAATTGGGAATCAATTACTGGGATCGTTATAATTACTGTGATTGGTGACAATAAGTTCATTGAATTTGCTATTTAAAAGTTACAGTACATGCCCATCCCCAAACAGTTGCAAACTTAAAAGTTTTCGGCGTGAGGCGGCGCTGCTGGAGAGTGGGTTCGAAAAAAAAAATGAATACCCTTACTCTTACGTTATCACCTTTACTTAAAAATACGAATAAAAGAAAAGACCCTTTGGCGGATTTCGGTTCGGTTCGGTGTGTAGCGGATTTTGTCCGTACCCATCCTATCCTATACAACAAAAATCGGTTATCCTATCCTATCCTATCCTAAAAAAACGCTATCCGTTTCCAATCCTATCCGAATCCGATCCGATCCTATCCGTGTGCATCCCTATCCATAAGGAGGACAATGCCTACTTCAGCACGGACACGTTTATGAAACGATATAAACCTGGACGATATGCCCTATATTCATGCCCTATCGTCATGGTGAATCTAGCAAGAGTACCATTGTGAAACAGATAAAAATAATTTATAAAACTGGATTTTCAAAAGAAGAGTAAACAGTATTGGTTTACCAACCCTTATGCTTTAGTTCTTTTAGTCCTAGATGTCAAACCATGTGAAAGATGGGCAGCAAGGGCCCGTTGCGATTGAGCCGGTCGACATACCGGAAAGTGGCTCTCATATTCAACATCTAGGTTGGCCCATGTGAGGACTCCTACTACGCAAACGTGTTCAAGACACGCGCGCAATTTATACTTATAACCCCCCTGTCATTTTTTCCCCTTTCGTACAACAAACGGCAGACGGCTATCACCACTTTCTTTTATCACTCAGCGACCTTGCAGAACATCTGTCTTTATAAATTGTCGGATTTAACCATGGGTATAATTGTGCAGAGTCTAGAATGTCGCATCACCCAGATGAGTAGAATACGGAAACTAGCTTCATTATGTGTCCATAAGGAGGACAATGCCTACTTCAGCACGGACACGTTTATGAAACGATATAAACCTGGACGACACGATGTCAAAAAGACATCATTTTGATGTCATATTGATGTATTTTACGTCAATGTGACATCAAATTGATGTATATGTGACGTCGAATGCTTCCTGGTACGCGATATACTCAAGTTCAAAGCAGAACATTTACATGAAAACCCATAAGTAAAAGTAATTTTCAAAGCAAAATTATATAACTTTACATAATTTTACTTTGAAAATACTTACGGACCGTTTGGTCCGAGGGTTCAACTGAAACTGACCAAGAAGTGTGCTACTGCTGTAGTAAACGAGTCAGTGCCTGAATAAAAAACATGATACGCACTACAGATCATATTCACCCTTGTATGGGGAGAAGCAAGTAGATCGAACGGCAAGCGGACGGAGTGGGGTGTCACGTACTACAGGCGTCACTCTCGCCAAGTGTACCCAACTCCAGAATTGACAACTGAACATAAGAATGGAAGGGTGAGTACAAGCAAAGAGGCAACCCATGGCAAGCGTATGGCCGTGTCACCTGATGCGTGTACACTGGGGCAAGAAAAAATAAAGGGAGAAAGAAAAAGACTTGCTAGTTTTTTTTTAAGCAATTCACTCCTTTACTTATGAACATTAGTTTGGTAAGTAATAATTTTTCTAGTCCTATTTACCAATTTGAAAATTAATAGTAATGAACTTTAATATAAGCGAAGATGTTTTTAAAAAAGCGAAACTATTTACAATTAATTTATTACAGAAATAGTATCGATAATATTATGAAACTTGAGCGTTCTAGCACGGAATTGGTCGATAAAGAGAAAACGCTGAACGACGAATGTTACATCGAAGCATAGAAGTAACGTGAAACGCGTTAAAGCGTCATTCAGTCTAAACGTGTTTCGTCCGTTTTTTTGGTTCGGATTTCGGAAGCCGATTTTTTTCTCCGTTTTTTCATGAAATCCGGAACAAAAGTCAAATGTTTCACTCGTCCAAAAAATGTATGTTGTTTTACTCCAAAAACGAAGGTGATGAATATCTATAGTCGCGAGATTTTCGAAAAAGTGAGAATTTTGATCGGCTTTCTTTCACTATGGCGGCTTATGGGGGTTTCGGCAGTTTGCTTGAAAATAAACTATTCTATTTTCCCAAAAGTTTTTCGCTTATACACTTATCGGTAGCCAAGTTATATCGTTGAAATATTATCAACGCAACACAAGCGCAATCAAAGCAAACAGCGTGGGGTAAAATGTGACAGATGAGGAGGTTGAATGGGACAGGGCAAAAATATTTAACTATAATTTACAAAATACGTAATAAAGCGTTTTTATTGATTTAGTAAAGTTCATCAAGGAGTTATTTGAAATCGCATAAGATGCGATTAGTAGATCAATGATAAGAAAATCAGACATTTTGCCTATAGAGGGCGCAGAAAGTAGGCGGGACTTGAAGCGCCTATGCTTTTGCAATACCAATCAACCCCACAGAGGTGTCTCATCAACCCCTAAAAACCAATATAAGAAAAATCGGAACTGTAACCGCAATTCCGCACTTAAAATTTTTTTCTTTATACCAAACTGTAGCTAATTGAACGCGCAACAAGCAGTAATAATACTAAATTAATTTGTCGAACGGTCAAAGCCCTATTCGATCCACCGCGGCATTTTTTTTACAAATATTTTGCCGAAGAACTTCATTTCGCTATAACTTGAAAAATAATTACCGAAACTCAAAAAATATTCGCCCCAAATACATTTAGATGTCATTCTAAAGAATAACATATATTTTCCCTGACGCCACTTATTTAGATTTTTGTCCCACGCCCGAGGGCGAAATCGGGGGAACTATCTCCTCCTAAACGATTCATCGTAGAAAAAAGTGGTTTGCACCATCGTGCTCCAAATTATGTAATCTGGTTCCCAAAGTATAAACCGTAACTGCCCGATAAAATTTGTTTTTCACGATAAAAAATCGAGTTCCGCTTAAAAGGGATTAGCAGGAGAATCGGAGTGAGATCGTCTCTAGGGTATTAGGGGCGAGCGCGCCTGGAACCTAGAGACCATTCCACGAAAACTGGGAATTTCGTTCGAAGTTGATATTTCTTCGTTTTCAGCACACGAAGCCGTTTTTTTAAAAGAAAAAATGAGATTCATTGTACTTGCACCCATATATTTGGGTACACAAAATCAAACCGTTTCCCTATCCGCGAGGGACATTTGAACGCCGATTTCATTGGTTCTAAGTTCTGGCGAAAACCTAAAGTCCCCAGTTTTTTTGCCTAGGTAGTGCAATAGGGGAGGGTGGGGTTGGATGGGACACTTTTGCTTTTTCCCTCATAACTTGGGTATTTGTCAACAAAACTAAAAAATATTTTGGAATTGCATTCTTCTTGATTTTCCCCCTTTCCATTATTTTTTGCAAATTCGTCGCTTCAAAAATGGGCCCGCTACGATTTTTCAAAATGCGCCAAAATTTAGGGGCGGAGCAAACAGCGTGGGGTAAAATGGGACAGAGTGGGGGGGGGGTTGAATGGGACAGGGCGCAAATATTTAAAAATAATTTATATGAAAAATATGTAATAAAGTATTTTATTAGATTAGTAAAGTTCATTGAAGAATTTTTTGATATCGCATAAGATGCGATTAGGACACCAACGAAAAGAAAATCAGACTTTTTGCCAATAGAGGGCGCAAAAAGTAGGCGGGGCTTAACGCGCCTATGCTTTTGCAGTCCCAATCAACCCCACCGACCGTGTCCCATTCAACCCGTAGAAACCTATTTTGCAAAAATCGCAGCTGAAGCCTCAATTTTGCTTCTAAAATTTGTTTCTTTTCACAAAACTGTAGGTAATTGAACGCGCAACAACCAGTAATAATCTCATGTTAGTGTGTTGAACGGTTAAAGCGCTATTCGATCCACCGCGGCCTTTTTTTTCCAGAAATTTTGCCCAATCCAAGCACACATTTCCAGTCAATAACTCGAGTGGATGAATCTTATGCCACTTGATGAACGGAACCTTCCATCAGACGCTGGGCCTTGGACAAGGTGAAGATGCCTCCGAATCCGACTTGCTTGGTGGAGTCCCTGTACTTGATGGGGTGTTCGAGTCCGCTGACAAACATCTCAGAGTCCAAGTTCATCGACATACCATTCTGATCCCTGATCAAAGAGGCCTTGCCGTTCAACTCAATCTTCATTATTTCTCGAAAAATTTCCATAATAGAATCTGTTTCTCACGTTTCTCGCGTTTAGCGCTTTTCTGTTTTTGTTTTACATCGATTATGAACAAATATATATTTGCCATCAATTTGAGCACAACTGCGGTGGAGCCCCTACTATGAATCCGTATAAATCAGCCCATTCAATTGAAGGGCTTTCAAATTTTAGGCCTTCAAATGAAAGCCATCAATTATAGATTAGGCAAACAGTAATTGACGTAAATACCCAAAATAATAACGGTTTCCACGCTCTCTGAAAAAGGCTGTTTTTTTGCAGTATTCCTTATAATTGTTTGTCATTTTATCCGTCTTGCTTATCATCACATCTAAGATATACACTCCAGTATCTTCCACAGTATAACAATATAGTGAACATATTGCCTGGCTATGTCAAGTGTGACGGAGGCTCTCTCATCTCATATTTGGATTTTGTTCAAATTGGCTGGGTTAAAAATCTATTTAGAGAGTACAGTATAAACTAGCCATACTTCCAACAAAACCATGCATAGTTCATATCATATTCTTGCATGACCAAAATGGACACAACGCAGGATTGTACCTTTTGGGTAACAAAATTTAGTTGCAGTTGGAATGGTGTTGAAGGTGGTGATTAGACACGGAATTGATTTTGGCCACAACAATTTTGCAAAGCTGTGCCTGGAGAACATAGAACTTTAATGTGGGAAAGCAGTGTTAGATTTATTAAAAGAATTTACTTTTTCCCACTAAGTTAGGGTGGCAAATGTTTATCCACTCCGGATGGACACATTTATATGAAGAAGTCGCCTACCCGGCTCAACTGCGTTTATCACGTATTTTTTCCCATATTTATTGTTTTATCTCAATAACTGTCCACACCACAAGGCACCCGCCAAGCCGACGCCGTGCAACACTTCGAACTACGACGGGCACAGCCATTCACCAGTGCCGATGTAAATTTTCCTGCACCACTTGACGAGATGGTTGGTCCGAATTTTTTATCATCCTTTACCATAACATAAAGGATTTCAAGCGGATCACTTTGAAGAACACAACGAAACGTCACTAAAAAGGGTTCAAATGGCTGGGGAAAATGTAATTGTATGCAAGGGAGTGACGGTTCAAATACAAATTCCGGATTATTCAACTGCAAAATGTACGAGAAACGCTAAAAAAATTACCAAAATTAATCGAAGTACAAAGATAATCAACGACTTGAGTGGATATATCTCGTGCCATTCGATAAACGGAACCTTCGTCAAGAGCCTAGGGATTCCGAAGCCACCCGAAAAAGAAAAGAAAATAGGATAAAACACTTTTGACATAACTCATGAACAAGGAACAACGGAAGAGGTTTTTAAAGACAATAAGGCCAGCACAAAGGTTGGAACACAATTGTGCATTTACAAGCATGTGACAATAACCACCAAGGAAGAAATCTGAGGCAAGCAAGAAAGCCACTGACTTCAAAGCTGAGTTCCAAGAGCGCGGCTACTCCATTTTATTTAGTGTGCCGGCTCGACTAAGGTTTAGCCCCAAGGTAAAGAGAGACTCCGCTACCAAGTTCAAGATTTCGAGTCAGTCGATAGTTAGGAAGAATCAAAACACATATAAAAAAACCACAGATCGCTGAGTTGTTTATATATCTTTCGTCGGTGTAAGTTGCATTTCATTTCCCAATTTATTTTTAAAAACCGGTTGCTTATTAGGGAACGCAAAGATTTAGACACAAACCTTTTTCTTCTCGTGAACACATGTCGCCTACATCACTTTTTTGAATGGAACCTGTTTCTCACGTTTTTTTCCGATTTTTGTCGAGTTTTCTGTTGCTATTGCACACATACGTACTTTAATTTCGTATTTTTTATTTTTAAATTTGAAATATTATTCCCCTTGTATTATTGGTCTTTCTCTCCGTTTTTTTAAGGGGCAGCGTGACAATAATATCCATTTTGGCAAGCAGTAACTTAACCATTTCTTAATTAAAAACACAATGACTAACTGGTAACTACAAACAAAATATAGTTTGAAAGCTTTGCTTTCGCGTGGCTCCTTTGAACACGTGGGAAAAAGTGGAATCTTCAACGAAACTTGATGGTGCCAGACTGTAGCAGTTCGAAAAACCTTTATGAAGGGGAAAGAAAAAAAGGGAAGGCTGGACGGCAGTGCCGACTTGGTGGGGTTAACCAAGGAGCTACGAGAAAAATAAGCATTAATTGAAGTCAAACGACATTCGGAGGAATTTTTGCATTTACTTATTTGTTTTGTTTTTAAATTATGTTGTTCATACATTCTATTTTTGCACGCATTTTATGGAGAACTTGAAATTTTTACATTTTAGACTGTCTGCAAATTTGTCCCTTCAAAGAAGGATACGCCATTCACCCAATAAATTAAAGACCACTTAACGAAGTTTGTTTGGAGCGAATCCTTCAATATATCAAACTGCTGAATGCTCGAAATCTGAGATATCAAGATGGTCGTAATAGCAAAACGTAGAAGATGATCGTAACCATTTTAAGGACAAAATTATAAATCTTATTAAATATCGTGTCGAATTTTGCATTCTTTTGCATTTGCATAGAAAATTTAAAAATCGGACTCATTAATTTTTCTATTTTCAAAATTGTAAAAATTTTACTAATTTTTTATAAAATTATTTCTGGGTATACGATTAATTTTTCGAGTCTAAAACCCTCGAATGAATTCCTTATTATTTTGATGAACGCTTTTTCCTGTTCCTATTTTACAAATATTTTTCGAGAGAAAAGGTCACATCGCTGAACAATGTGGCTGAAGAAAAGGCATGCTGAGTGACCATAAGCATGCCCTGCACGTTTGAGTGGTTCCGTGATGCATTACGAATGGGAATGGCAGGGATTTTAAAAAACTGACGATATGTCTTGCAACGCCCCAGAAAAGAGAATCCCCATTTTCACAACAATTTACGCCATCTAACGGTAGAGACAAGAGAATCGTTGATTTTGCACCCTTGCGTGCGCGGCAGTAAAAAATAATAATAATGGACGACCTGCTGTGGCGATTAATCAAAAAGCCGCGATTTTGATTGACTAATTGTATGCAGTGTAGGTTAGGTCTTATCTGCCGGTTTCCACAGAAGCAGTATTGTTCTCAATCCGCCTATTGTGCCAGTGTGGTGCGTTGAATTCATGTTTTTAGGCCAACCGCCATGTCGGTGGCAATTGTGGCTGTTTTTTTTCTCTATTTTTATTCTTTCCACTTGACAGTTAAAGTGTGCAGATGATTCTTGAGTGTGTCGGAAACAGGCATCGTACCAGTATTTTTTAAAGCTTTCCATGTAGTTCAAAAGTGCCCTATGGGTTGATTGACTTTGCAGAGGATTTTTACATTCTAACTGATTTGATTTTTATACAATATGGAGAGTGGCAACAAATTGCTAATCGATGAGGCCGAAAGGCGGTTTCTTGAAGATTTGGAAAAGGCTAAAGCTCTCTCTTTAGAGACAGCAGCACTGGACAAATTTAAACAAGAAAAACTTAGAGAATCGGCCGTTGCATGCTCCGCCAATCGTGAGCCCAGTCCTGTTTATGCAAGAGTTAGTGTGAAGAAAGTGTCAACCTCCTCAAGAAGCCCATCAGTGGAATCAACATCACCCACAATTCAGATCAAACCTAGACCAAGGCCTGGTGGTGTCAACTCTACAAGCACTGGTCTTGTCCCTCCACCCGTCCCAAGACGGCAGCTATCACAGTCCCCAAATTCAAATTCAAATGATCTGATAAACTTGATGTCACCAGTCAGGACTAAGGTGTCGGATCTGGAAGAATCATTCCTTCTTCAAGAATTGGATCTTGCATGCCCAAATTTGAATGTACCTTCAAGCAGGTCCAGTCGTCATGCTGTTTTCTTTCCCAACAACATCATTGCGCCTGTTCAAAACGTGCCTCAGCATTCAACCAAACCACTAGCAGCAACACCCTCATTATCAGCCACTGTGCTCTCAGCACCTAAGCTCAATATCACCAGGAAGGGCCCTACTTCATTTGATGAAAGCATGTTCAATCGGAATCTTATTGATTTGGCTGTCGAAACCACTCATCCTCGTTACAGCATTCTCCGAGCTTTTGATCCTCTGCTCAATTCTAACCCAATACCAGAGCAGCCGGTCACGCCCGTTGCTTCCACCTCTACTTCAACAGACAAAAACAAAACAGAAGAGTTCCTTTTTGACCAAGACTATGATCCATTTGATTATTTCCTTGGCTTGAGCCAGCGAATCCCCGAATGCC